>CAUYRT010108299.1:0-10400 GCA_963574885.1 Lepilemur ruficaudatus
AAAAAAAAAAAAAAAGAGCCCACATTTGAGGACACAAAGAGGAAGAAGGGACATAGGAAGTACAGTCAGAGATATGGGAGAACCCAGAGACACCGGGGTCATGGGTGAGGGAACAGGGCAAGGGTGTGTCTTTGGTCACAAACAGGAAGAACTGAATTCCCTGGCAACAGCAGAAGTTTTCAGTTGGAAAAAGCTATTCTCTGACTACAAAATTCAATCCAGAAACAGGTGACCTCCATGAATTTCTGTTCCTGGAGGTTTTACCTGTCTTTAAAGTGTTCTGTCTTCAATTGATTTGTGATGTCTGCCCAGAGCAGCGTGTTGGGAGGCAGGGCTGGCAGTGTCCAGGCTCAATGAAGAGTGCAGGGATCGGTTAGCAATGTCTGCCGTGAGCACAAGCATGGTGAGAGGCTTCACATGAGCCGCTTATTTAGGATTCCGGGTTGAGACATTTGTGGCCTTTCTGGGAAAATGTACGGGAGCCCTTTAATGCCTGGGCCCCTCCAGCTGTGTCCAGGAGTTCATCTCTTGTTTCAGAATTGACAAAGGCCCTTGGTGCCAGTGACGCATCCTGTACTCTGGCTGGCTGCTCAGAGGCCCCATGGGAAGAGGAGGAAGAGGTGAGGACCCCACAGGCTCCTGGGCCATGCCAGTGACTTACTGGGGGCTGGGGGACCGGGGGCCTGTGGAAGTGTATGGGATTGTCATGAGTGCGGGTTTGTGGATGGAACAGCATGTACTTTGTCTCCTGACCCAGCCAAGATGGCCAAGATCATGGTGAACAAGGGCCATGGGAAGCCACAGAGTATGTCTGAGCCACAGAGGGACCCTCTAAACCCAGGCTCTGACATGCACGTGGGCTCCGCTCACAGGAGCTGAAATTGTGATGAATTTCTGTCTCACCTCTTACGCCAGGATTCAGTGGGCCTCCCAGCAGCTGCGATTTCCTGTTTCCAACCTGGAAAGGGGGATTGTGGTGATGGGGGCCTTAGGTTTACCACCAGCAAGGGCTCTGCAAGATGGGCATAATTTGGGGGGTAATTTGTTACACAGCAGTAGCTGACTAATACACTGCCCTGCTGATCTGGTGGCATCATACAGTCAATGCCTGCAGATAAACTGGTCAATAGTTACACTAACTGGGATAAATGGTTATATGGTCATAGAAAGTCTTCCGGGTGTCAGAATATTCAGGGATTTGCAATTGGGGATGGGCCTCTGAATCTATTTAACCAGAACCTAACAGGTGGGTGTTTGGCTTCTGGTCTTTCATGCTGATGGCTAATGCCACAGGAAATAGCCTTGTATAAACTTGTCATGCAAAGACAGGTTCGTGGGGGTAAATCCCTGCACGGTTTAAAATATGCGTGTCCTCTTTCAACAGTGGTCTCCAGAGGGTGCCCCGCCTCTCCCCTGCAGCCCCTCATCCGTGTTCCTGAAGTTTAGGAGTTATTTTTAGGTCTTTCTCTAAGAACCTTTTGTTCCTGTCCTGCCCCCACTAATCTCCTGACTGCTTATACACTTCAATGCCGTTTTTGCTGCTAAGCTCCCTCCCATTTACTGAGCACTGATTATGTGCCAGGCGTTTCTCGTGTCTGATTTTTGGCATCCTGATACTTCCATTTTACAGATGAGGAAACTGAGCCTCAGAGAGAGAGGGGAGCTTGCCCCATGCAGCAGGGCTCTGGTGCCGAGGTCCAGCCGCTCTGCCCACTGCCTCCTTCAGGAACATTCTGGAGCTGAGTCTCCACACACATCCATCCTCACCTCTACTGGGTAAATGTCTGCAAGTAGAATTCCTGGGCCAAAGTGTACACACCGTTCTGGGCTTTTGTGACTCCTGTGTCTCCAAAAAAAAAGCCCAGTATCTTTATACTCTCCCCAGCAGCATTTGCAAATTTTCTCCAAATTCTTTCTAAACACTAGGACTTTTTAATAAAAAGAAAAAAAAGTCCCTCTGTCAATTAGATAAAGACATGTAAAAATCTCATTGTTTTATTTTGAATTTCTGTGATGACTAACTTGAATTAAAATATGTTTGTTGGCCATTATATGTTTGTGGGTTTTTGGTTTTTTAGTGAATTGCCTGTTCATAGCTTTTTCTTACTTTTCAGGGGTGTTTGTTGCTTTCTTATTGATATCTAATAACTCTTTGTATATGAAGGCTATTAAGGCTTTGCGATACAGGTTACAGATTTTTTTCTCCCCCTCAGCTTGCTATAGGCATTTTGGGCTTGTTTCCTAGCTCCAAATCTTAACTCAGTATCAAGTTTCCCAGCTGGGACAGAGGCTTTTGTGACTTCCTTCTACTTGCCAGAAAAGACATCTGCTCACTGGAGGCTGGCAGCCTCCCCACTGTCAGGAGCCTTCCAGCTGCTTCCGGACCGGGCTCCACAGGGACTTCCCCCATGTTCTTCGCTCAGCTTTCAGAGGGAGGGACTTGCCAGCTCCACGGAGATGGTTTCCTCCTATTCTGTCCTGGAGTTTCCAGCCTCTCCCAAGAGAAGGAGATATTCCAGACCTTTCCAGAGTTTTCCCTCCAGCTCCACCTTCCTGAGATACATTTTGCCCTTCACAGCCTCCTTCAGCTGTTTCCCTTTTACCCAGGAAGGGATGGAGATGTTAATTCTGGAAAAACTGCAGCCACAAGAATGTCACCCTGTCCCCTCTGAGAAAACCATCGTTTGACCCATGCGTGTAAATCCTTCCACGTGGGACGCATCTTGTCACCTCGGTTTTTTACTTAACAGGAGAGCTCTTTCCTCATCGAATCCAGAGTGTAAACTTGTCTCTTTCTTTCCGTGGAAAGTTTCAAAGGTACCCCAGTAGCAGCGACTCTGGGTTCCCCTCCCTGGATTCAGCAGCGACCAGGTTGAGTCCCATCCCCTCCCCTCCCTTTTCCCCCACCCCGACCCGCGCTGTGACCAGGCGAGAGTGGGTGGGCTGCAGTCCCGGAACATTCAGCCAAACGCCTAACTCCCTAACTCGCGCAGATGATTATTGCAGGAAAAATAAAAAAAATGGAAAACAGAAGCAAAGTTGAGAGAAGGTGGAAGAGGAGGATGAAGGGCAGGAGGAGGCGAGGGTCACGTGCCCCTGGGAGCCCCGGGCCTGGCTGGAGCTTTGCAGGTGAAGCCCACTGACTTCCTTAGGCCTCAGGACCCCTGAGCGTGGAGCACGCGGTGACGCTACCTCCGGCCTGAAATTTACTTAATGTTGAACCTTCCCCCCCATTAATAAATACACATCTCAGCATCATTTTTAAAACTTAATTTTTAAGAATGACACACAGCCACGCTCAATTAGAAAATGCAACATTGGAGTCCAGGAAAACAATCCCTTGGCAGCGTTTCCTTGGAAACGCCGACCCTGCTTCCGGAGGCGCACGTGCTCAGCACGTTCCAGCACGTTCCAGCATCATCGTTCGGCTCCGTCCTCCCGCCCACCCTGTGGGGTCTCTGCGATCTCATTTCACAGATGGACAGACTGAGGCTCACACACAGCGAGCCCACGGCGGGGCTGGATGGGAAGCGGTCTGGGGACGTCGGGGCCTTCCCGCCCAGCACCCCTCGAGGACACCCCGGGGAGTTCTCGAACCAGGATGACAAAATCCACGCACGTTGCAGTCGGGGAAACTGAGGCTCAGATCCTTCGGGTCCCAAACCAGGTTCTAAGTAGCCAGGTCCGCTTGGTGGCGCAGCCCGGGTCTTCCAACAGGCAAGGCGGACGGCGCCTCAGGCAGAGGTCCGCGGGGAAGCAGGCGCCCCGAGGCAGGGTGGGCTCCCGGGCCCCCGTCTGCCCCCAAGTGTTCCGAGCGCTCTGTGCCTTTAAGGTGGGGACGGGGGCGGGGCGTCCTGGGCGGGACTGCAGGCTGACGTCACGCAAGGCTGTCTGGAGGCGGGGCCTGACGGCCGACTTCCAGCCAAGAGCTCTCCTCACCTTTAAGGCGCGCGACAGGGGCGGGGCCACGGTGACCCCTTTAAGGCGCGGCCCGCGTCCGCCGGCAGAAAAGCGGCTTAAACGCAACGCGTGGCGCGATGGCGGCGGCCCCACGGGCGTGCCGGCGGCGCGGGCGGCCGCTCCCGGCGCTGCTGCTGCTCCTGCTGCTGGTGCCGCCGCCCCCGGGCGGCCCGCCGGGCGCCGCCGCCTACTTCCCGGAGGAGCGCTGGAGCCCGGAGTCGCCGCTGCAGGCGCCGCGCGTGCTCATCGCGCTGCTGGCGCGGAACGCGGCCCACGCGCTGCCTGCCACGCTGGGCGCGCTCGAGCGGCTGCGGCACCCCCGCGAGCGCACGGCGCTGTGGTGAGCGGGCCCTCCCGGCCCGGCCGTGCACGCGCGTCCCCCGCCCGCCGTCCCCGTCCCCCCTCCACGCGCGTCCCCCGCCCGCCGTCCCCCGTCCCCCCGCCCCGGCCGGTCCACGCGCGTCCCCCGCCCGCCGTCCCTGTCCTTCCGCCCCGGCGCGTCCACGCGCGTCCCCCGCCCGCCGTCCCTTCGTCCCGGCGGTCCACGTGCGTCCTCCGCCCACCGTCCCCGCCCGCCGTCCTGCGGGACCTGCCTGCTGCCACTCCTGTATGGCTAAGAAGGGCGGGACCCACGTTCTGCCTGCGGGCTCCTTGGGGTGCTCCGGCCCTCGCGCTGCCTGCGCCCCCGTCGGGCGGATCCCCGAGCCGGGACAAACCTGCTAGCTGCCTTTGCAGCACGTACAGCCCGGAAGAACCAGGGCCCCGAGCTCCCACGGGGCGTTCGCCGTGGGTGGGGTGCGGGGCGTGGATGCTTCTCGGAAGGGGAATGGGGCAGAGCCGTGAACAAGCCTCAGACTGCTGATTTCTCGCTCCCTGCCTCAGTTTCCTCAAATGGGAAATGGGTGTATTAGTCTGATTCTCCTCTTGGGTTTGTCTCAGCTTAACCAGTGGATGGTCATGAATCTGTGCCTGGCAGGGGCTTGGCTCTCTGGGAGGAGAGCTTGGTTATTATTTTTATTACTATTACTGCTGCCCTTACCGTCAACTTAATGTGCCCGGGAGAATTAGCTCCGGGCTCTGCGGTCAAACTAGACTTCCAGGTGTCCCTCTTCCCTCCACTCCCGGATTCCCCAGTCTGGTTGATCCAAAAATACAACCGGTTTTTCACAAACGTTTGTTGAATGAATGCGTGACCACGACCCACTAGGAGAGCTTGCAGGAAGGCGGCGTGGGGGTTATGACTATGACTTTAGGTTACGCCCACTTGTTACCGCGTGTGGTTATACCACCCTAGGTGCTCACTGATAGAACCGCCAGTTGCTAATGTGTTTTTCGAAGATCAACTCATGTAATCCCCCTGATGTCCCAGTCAACTGGGTGCTGGCCAGCCCTCGTGTTACAGATGAGGAAACTGAAGCACGGAAGTGGGGAAGCCTCCCACCCAGGGCTACATAGCTGGTGGGAGACCCAGCTGGGGTGCAGAGCCTGAGTGGCCTCGCCGCTGCCTGGTCGTGCCTCGGTCTCCTCAGCTGTGCTGACTGTCCCCGTCCGCCGGCAGGGTGGCCACGGACCACAACGTGGACAACACCTCGGCCGTGCTGCGCGAGTGGCTGGTGGCCGTGAAGAGTTTGTACCACTCTGTGGAGTGGCGGCCGGCGGAGGAGCCCAGGTGAGTGCCGGGCCCTGTCTGGAGCCTCCCGATCTGACTGGCCATGCCTTTGCTCCTGTACCCTCTGCCGCTCCCCGCTGCCCCGGGACAGAAGCCCAGGCCCTCGGCCCCGGCCTCCCCAGCCCAGCAGCGCGGCTCTGGCTACTCTGACCCCGCCGGCCCTCAGATTCACAAATAGGTCATCATCCTCTCGCCAGACCTTTGCCCAGGCCGCTCCCTCCACCCAGAACTCCATCACCACCTTGCCGTTTGGTGCCATCTCCCCCGCCCCCTGTCCCTGCCTGTCCCTAGCAGGCGGCGTGGCTCCCTCCCTCCCTGCCTTCAAATCGGCTTACACGCCCCCTCCTCCAGGAAGCCCTCTCTGATTCTCCCAACGTGGCTCAGGTCCTCTTTGGGCTGACAGTGGCCCCAGGCCCCCCAGTGCTCCAGCATCACAGCGGCCCCTTCGCAGGTCCTACCCGGACGAGGAGGGCCCCAAACACTGGTCCGATTTGCGCTATGAGCACGTCATGAAGTTGCGGCAGGCAGCCCTGAAATCAGCTCGGGACATGTGGGCCGACTACATCCTGGTGAGCGTCTCAGCCAGCCGGCCGGGTCACGGGGAGGGGGCGTCAGGGGTGTCCCCAGGGAAGGCGGAGCAGCAGGATGCGGGTGGCGCCCATCCTAAGCCCATTTTGCAGAAGGGTAAACTGAGGCTCAGAGAGGGGAGGTGAGTTGCTTGAGGTGACGCAGCTTGGCGGTGGAGGAGGTGGGTCCTGAGTGTCACTTCTTGACTGTCAGGAATGAATACACTTTGGTGTCCCCAGCAGTCCCCTGTGGTTGGACACGTGGCTCGTCTCCACTCTTGTCGCCGTCCTTCGTGATGACAAATACGTGGGTCACTTCCCAGAAGCAGGAGGGCGGGGTCGGGCGCCGGGGGCCATTGGCGCCGCTGGGCGCGACTTCCGCTTCCTCCCCCGGGGCTGCTGGTTGCTTCACGGAGAAGGGGACGGTTGAGCCTTGAACACGGCAATGTTGGGATGAGTGTCCTTAGGCCACGGTCCCGGGCGTGGCGGGCGTCCCGTGACGCCCCATGACCTGGGCGCCCCGTGACCTGGGCGGGGCGGTGCCCGCCCCGCCCCCTTCCTGGCACACTCGGAGGACGCGAGCCTGGAGGTGCCTGTGCCCGTCTTGGTGTCCCGGTGCCGTCCTGCGGGCTGCGCCTTCCTTACCGTGGCCCGCGCGTCCGTGCGGCCCCACGCGTGGCCCCCGGGACCAGTGTGGGCTTCGCCACCTGCTCAGTCTCCTGGGAAAGGCGGACGGGACCAGAAAACCCAGAACGGAGCGAGGGGACAGCAGAGGCGGCTGGGCCAGCACGCGAGTGTGGGAAGACAAGTGACGGCGTGTCTGTCCCCCCGGGGCTTCCCGGAACAAGGTGTCGCAAACCGCGTGGCCCATGACAGGGGACATTATTTGGCGGAGGCTGAAGGCTGAAGTCAGCGCGTCCGTGGGGCGTCCTCCTGCCTAGTCCGGCGGTGGCGGGCGGGCCGTGCTGGTCCTCGGCCTGGGGACACGTCGCTCTGTCTCTGCCTCCGTGGTTGCTCAGCCATGTCTCTGGGTCCCTTCTGGGCTGCTGACGAGGACACCAGCCACGGGATTTAGGGCCCGCGCTGACCCACGGCGACCTCATCTGAACTGACATCTTCGCCGCTTCGGCAAAGACCCTCTTTCCGAACATGATCATCCTGTTCACCGACACCGGGGTTCAGACTCAGCGTGTCTTTTTGGGGGGCCGCCGGTCAACCAGCAGTAGCCGGTGGAGCCAGGGTGGGGTGATGAGTGAGCGGGTGCCCCGAGGAGGGACCTAAGCAGAGCCCCGAAAGAGTGAAGGAGCCAGCCTGGGGGGTGCGCAGGGGTGGCTGGGACTGGGAACCGTGTGCACGGCCAAGGGGACGGTGCAGGGAGCTAGCCGGCCGACTATGCAGGCCAAGGGCCACATCTGGTTTCTACTTGGAGGGCACTGGGGAGCCATGGCGGGTGTGTGAGCAGGGGAGGGCTGTGTTCTGATTTAAGATTTTCAGAAGCCCCTGTGGCCGCTGTGAGGAACAAGAGCCAGGCGCTCTGGCAGGGGGCCAGCAGGGAGGCCGGGTCGGGATCTCGGCCCACACGGGGCAGGGGCCGTGGAGGGGGGTTCAAGATACAGTGTAAAAAAGCCAGGGGACGGGCCCCGCTTTGGGCCTGGATGTGACTTTTATAGATGGGGAAGCAGCCGCTTAGGGAGGGAGGTGACAACTTGCTGGGGGGGGGCGTGTCTCAGAACCAGCAAGGCACAGAGGTGGATCTGGCACCTTCCGGAACCTTCGGCACAGAGCCGCCTTGTCTTGCTCACCTGGATTCTGCTTTCGTGGTTTGCGGTTGGCTGTTTTTCACTTTTTTTTTCCTCCTCAGCAAACCTGGGTGGACCTCACACGTGTTGGTTCAAAACTCAAAGCAGCTTTTGACACAAAAATTAAGTTTTTGTAATTGGGGATGTTGGAAATTCGTGTTCGGATGTGAAATTGTTTGTCTAATGTTTTAAGATTTTTTTTTTATTACAAGGGTCCCTTTTTCCCTCTGTTTTTATAAGAGCTATGCATGTTACTTGGAGGAGGAAAATAAGACAATAATGAAGCTTAAGAAAAGAAAAAAGAAAACCTTAATTTTAGTGTTGCCTCCCAGAGGGATCTACTTTCTGCCTGGATTCTGTGTGTTTGTTTTAGTTGCACTAAAATTCATATCACATAAAATTAACTGTTCTAAAGTATACGGTTCAGTCTGGGCGCGGTGGCTCACGCCTGTCATCCCAGCACTCTGGGAGGCCGAGGCGGGAGGATCGCTTGAGCTCAGGAGTTCGAGACCAGCCTGAGCAAGAGTGAGACCCTGTCTTTACTAAAAAAAAAAAAAAAAAAAAATAGAAAGAAATTTGGCCAGGCAACTAAAAATATAAAAAATTAGCGGGCTGTGGTGGCTTATACCTCTAGTCCCAGCTACTCGGGAGGCTGAGGCAGGAGGATCGCTTGAGTCCAGGAGTTCGAGTAGCTGGGACTACAGGCGTGTGCCACCGTGCCTGGCTAATTTTTCACTTTTTGTGGAGACGGGGTCTCGCTCTTGCCCAGGCCGGTCTCGAACTCCTGGCCTCAAGCGATCTCGCCTTGGCCTCCCCGAGTGCTGGGGTTCCGGGCGTGAGCCTCCGCGCCCGGCCTCTTTCTATTGGCATCTAACTCATGTAGGAAGAAATGTTTTTGCCTTGTGTGGGGAGCCCAGTGACTTTCCTCAAAGTGACACCGCCGTGACCAGCGCCCACATCGAGGGGCTCGTCTGGGAGCCCCCTCGTCCCCGCTGGTGGAAAGCCACTCTGGTGGTCGTGCTCACTGGTCAGGCTGCCCGCTGCCCGCTGCTCAGGCTCCTGCAGGTGGAGGCACGCGGTCCCTCCGCCGCGGCGTCCCTGTCTCGCCAGCGCTGTGTCTGTGAGACACCTTCATGTCGCCGTGTGCTGGGCCGTCGGTCAGTCCCCATGGCTGCGCAGGGTGCTTCTTGGCTAGCGTGTGATGAAGCTCGTTCTTCAGGGCGGAGCTCTAAGCGCTGGGGGCTGGTATTTCCAGGGGCCCTGGCCAGACCCCAGGGCCTTGGCCCCAGCCTTCCTGACTGACGCTGCGTCGGGCGCTTTGCAGTTTGTGGACGCCGACAACCTGATCCTGAACCCGGACACGCTGAGCCTGCTCATGGCCGAGAACAAGACGGTGGTGGCCCCCATGCTGGACTCACGGGCTGCGTACTCCAATTTCTGGTGTGGCATGACCTCCCAGGTAGGGCCGGGGCCGGGCAAGGGGTGCCGTGGCTGGTGAGTCCGACTTACCGTCACATGTCCCTGTGGTGAGCGTTTGATAAACACCACCACGGAAGTCTTTGACCTTTACACTTGACGCAGGGAGAGAGGGAGAGGCTGCGATTGTCCCCCACTCCCCATCGCTGGGGTGGAAACAAACGCAGAGAAGGGACTTGCCTAAACTCACACAGCTAGGAGGTGGTGGTGTCAAGATGGGACTTCAGGCATGGCTTGATCCAGCCGTGCAGACAGCTGTCTTTCTCCACGCTTTGGGTGGCTTTATTCTCAGGCTGCTCGGGAAGGATCCCATCAGCATCCATGAAGCCCGCCCTGACCGGCCATCTCCCGTCTCCTCTCTGCCCCGAAACAGTCACTGGAGCCGGGAAAATACAAGGCTCTGATTGGCCAGGCCTGGTCACAAGTCCCACCCCAGGCCTGAGTTTGGGGTTCTGTGCGAAGCCAGGGGGAGAGAAGAGGCAGTCACTGGAGCAGGGGCCATGGCCAGGGGCGGGGGAACTGCATGGCTGGAGCCAGGACACTGACCCTTGCTGCCTCCTACTGTCTGTCTGTTTTTAATTGAGGTGAAATTCATATAGCGCAAAACTCAGCATTTTAAAGTGAACAACTGAGTGGTTTTATTTTTTTAAAACACATCGTAGAGGCTGGGTGCGGTGGCTCACGCCTGTAATCCTAGCACTCTGGGAGGCCGAGGCAGGAGGATCTCTTGAGGTAAGGAGTTCGAGACCAGCCTGAGCAAGAGCGAGACCCCGTCTCTACTGAAAATACAAAGAAATTAATTGGCCAACTAAAAATATATAGAAAAACTTAGCCGGGCATGGTGGCGCATGCCTGTAGTCCCAGCTACTCGGGAGGCTGAGGCAGGAGGATCGCTTGAGCCCAGGAGTTTGAGGTTGCTGTGAGCTAGGC
>CAUYRT010108301.1:0-24461 GCA_963574885.1 Lepilemur ruficaudatus
TGTGTTTGAATTGTGGCATTATATGAGATTAATTGGTAATTTTTTTCTTTTTGAAAAGAGAGCTATTTTGCCTGAGAGAAAGAGAGAGAGAAAGAGAGAGAGAGACAGAGAGAGAGAGAAAGGAGAGAACAAGGGAAGATAGGGGAAAAAAATAAGGCTTCTACGAATTATATAAACCATTAGCAGTACTTTGTTTTGGATAATATAATAATAGTTTATATCTTTTATTCTTAACTTTTTGTTTCTAAAATTTTTTATGAGCATTTATTCTTAATTCAAAAGTATTGAAAAAATAACTAAAATGTGTGCTATCCCCTAATAATTCTCTTTGAACCTGACTTAGATCAGAAAGCAAAATAAATGTCTTCAATTTTTTAAAGTAGAGGTGAAAATATTATGAATACCTCTGTTAAAAATAAAATCTCTAGTGCAACATGGTCCTTTATAGTTTACAAAGTCCTTTCCCAGAAAACATAAAGCTCATTTGATTCTGAAACAACCTTTGAGCCGGCAAGTGCTAATATTAAAACTTAAGAAAAGGAGCAGACTTCACTGTTACAGGTGTGAGGGCAGGTTCACCTTCTCTACACCCAGCACTGAACTAAGCAGATGAGAAGTTTGCTTGGTAGGGACCACATAATGGAGTCCGTAATGAAGTGGAGGCCGAGATGGAAGAACAAGCTCCTTTGATTCTAAATCTGGCACAATTTTCATTAAACAATAGAATAATTGTATGGTCATTCTGTAAGGGACAGTGCATAGAGAGGGGACATTTCCATTTTTCTGAGCTCCTGCTATAGGCAGATGTAGCAAAGCATCATGGTGCATATGGGCTTTCAAGTAGACTAGACCCAGAATTCTATCCATAGCCATAGGTTTGCTACATGACCTTTGCAAGTTACTTAAATTTTCTAAGCCTTAGTCTTCGTGTCTGTAAAACAAGAATAGTAATGCTCCCATCTGCAATGCTGTTATAAAGATTAAGCCAGATATGTAATATGTGCTTGGTGCCACCTGAAATTGTGCACAGCAGCTATTGCTTGGTATCCCCTGAACCCCACCCCACCTGCTGCCCCATTGATGCACAGCCACAGCTTCGGTTCAAGCCTATCTTCCTTTTATATTAAAAAGGACACTGAGTTAAGCACTATCCTGCAAAGAAGTAAAATAGAACACAATGGATATAAATCTTAAAAATGCTCACTTTCCCTAGATATTTTCTTATAACTTTATACATTTGCTGAAAAAGTATTCAAGTCAATATAACCCATGAAGCCTTTTTTGATGCTAAAAATAAGAAGCTACTTGGATAATGTATCATTCAGTCATATACTCAGCTTAGAGAATCTTAACTAAGCAAAATGCAATTTTGACTGCATGTGACCAAGGTCTTCTTAAATCTTTCATTTTTATTATCTTCTCTTTAAACATGGAACATCTGGCTTGGAGATATGCAACAGGAAAATGCACATACATTTTATCTTGTCACTCAGAGGGCTTTATCCTAAGTATAAAAGCTTTTGGCTAAAGTGTAAAACACTAGAGACGCATTTTAAATAGCAAGAGAAATTGAAAGAATTTCAACTCATCCAGTGTCTGGCAGGAGGTATCTTTTCGAATTGATTTTTCAAATGTATATAAGTCATCAAGCTTGCAGATTCTAACCTTTCCAATAAAGTATTAGCAAACCTCAAAAAAATGAGAAGATTTTGAAAAATCTTAAGTCATTTAGATTCTCACCCTGGAAGAGGAGAGTCTGGAGACATTGATAGCAATCTTAATGGAAGGAAGGTTCCCAAATGAAATTTGGATATAAGGCCAATTCTTAACCACTTATGTGAATAGAGGAAAGAGACCAAGGAAAGCCTCATTTGAATAACCCCCTGCCATAAAACTCTTGTCAGCAAGTTCCAAATTGGCTCTTTTGGTTTCCTCTTCTATTCCCACATCTGCTAGCCTTATAGTGGGAATTCTTGAATGAGATATTGATGTCCAATAACTACAAGGAGAGGACAAGGGGTGATCCATATCTCAAAAGAACCAATCCTTTAACAGCCAGATGCCACTAAGTCAGGGTACCTGCAGTCAGCATGGCTGGATAAAGCCCTTTGGTGCCCCACCCTAGTTCGTTCAGACTAAGAAGATTTGAAATCATATGATTAATCATGGTAAAGATCCAAAAACTCTCATTTTAGCCTTTGTGATTACTTTATTCCCTTTCATTTAAGATACCTAATATTAAATGATGAACAGATACTTTTTCTCATTTGTTTTGTTGTTGTCCTTTTTTTTCTGGTACTCTGAGCATAAATTTAGACTACATGTTAGATTGTCTAGCACTGAAAAAAAATTATTTTTCAAAAACTCCAATAGTACTAAATTATTTGTGTTCTAGAGAAATATAGTTTTTGATTTATGAACAACTGGTTGTTATTTGCTTGCTCTTCTTTTATTTATTGTTCACATCTCAATTAGAGTATTGAATAATATTGCTGTGAAATTATATTACATATTTTATAAAAAAGCATATCAAATATAGAATATTTTCCTACTCTATTTTGTGCTAACAAAATAGAATATCTAAAACTGGATAATTTAAAACAAGTAGAAATTTATTAGCTTAGATTTCTGGAGGCTGAGAAGTCCAATATCAAGGTGCTAGCATCTGGCAAGGACCTTCTTGCTGCATCATCCCATGGCAGAAGACAAGAGGGTGAGACAGAACAAGAAGGGGCTGAACTTCCCCTTTTATAATGTCACCAATCCCACCTGCAAAGCTGGAGCCCTTATAGCCTAATCACCTCTGAAAGATTCCACCTCTTAATACTGTTACAACAGCAATTAAATTTCAACATAGGTTTCGGAGAAGACAGACATTCAAACCATAGCAACTGTCATACAAAATGATGGGTCTTATAGTGTATTCCCTGTTTACATGTTTATATTCTCTGAAGGCAGACATGCTGCTTCTTTCTTTCTTTCTGTAGCTTCTTTACCTACAACAGTGCCTGGTACACAGCAGGCATTCAATCTATGTCTGATAAATGACCTGACAAATTCTTGGGAATATAAATTGATTTTTCTCCTTTTGGTGCTATTGGTTATATCTCTTGCATAATGAAAAGGAGGGTTTTAAAAACTTCCATGATTGCTACAGTCAGACAGTGGTAGAGACAGAATCAGATCCCAGATGACCTTTCTAATGCCCTGAAAGTGTCCTTTCCACTACATCATCTGGCGTCCTAGGAACCATCTGCCTTAACTTTGTGGTGGCCAAGTTAAACAAGTAACTGCACTGGTTGCAAACAATACAACAGGTCTCTGAGATATATGTATGTTGGGGATAGCTATAAAAGAACTGCCTTCCACAAACTTAGGTACCAAAATTACTCACCATCACTTATAAATATGGATATAAATGTTTGATTGACAAATCAAATAGTGTTAATTCCTAAAGATAGAAGAATCACTTTTTGATCTAGGAAAATCCTTCTCGCTTTTTCTGGGCTCTCAGCCAGTTTCTGGCGGAGAAATCTTGTGCTCTTCAATGAGTCTAAGGATTTGAGGTGAAGGAAGATGAAAAGGAAACCAGAATTTCTTGCTGGCTACTTCTGTTTTCTAAACTTCATATCTCCCCTGAAACAATGCTTAAATGCGGGGAGGACACAGTAAAGAAAGGGTAACAAGAGAATGCAAGAAGAAAAATATCCCATTTCAATTTTAAAAATAATCAACTTTAATAATAATTAAATAAATATAAATTAAATCATTTTCTATCATACTTGCAGATTAAAAAGTTTGATCACATCCTATATTACAGAGAACACAAGGACACTCTTGTTAGCAGTCTGCTCAAGGAAATTGGAAATATGTTTGAAAAGCTTTCAAAATTTGCTTATGTTTTGACCCAGAAATTCCATTTCTATGAATTTATCCATTGAAAATAATCATACAAATTTGCAAGAATTGTATGGAGATGTTTATTGTGAAAACCTAAATGCCCAGCAATAGAAAATTGGTTTTCAATTTGGACTACAGCATGTAATGACATCTTTTGTGAGTGTTAGAAGTGATGCTGATAAAAAAGGTTGATAAAATAGTATTAGATTCTACCTTTGAATATTTATATACATATAAAAAGTTTGAAGTGCCATATAATATGAATGGTGGTTTTTTTTTAAATTCATTTTAGAGATAGCTTTATTCTCTAATTTTTAAATTTTATTTTATTTTTGGTAATTTCTTAGCAAATATTATTTTTATAATTAGATATTCATTAAACATTATAGGTATTTTCATTTTAGACAGAGAGGGAAGGAAAGAGAAGGTGAAAGGAGGGAAGGAAAGGTATCTCTTCTGGTAAAACTGGGATGACATTGCCTAATCGACAGTTTTGGCGGAAGAGTGCTGATGGAGAGGAAGTGATAAAATCAGCATAAATGACAAACTCCTCAAAGACACTTTGCTTTTTATTTATTTATTTTTAAATAACATCTTTAATTAATGTTTTTGCAAAAGTAAAATATTAAACTTAAAATAGGTCTTGGGAGATCAGCTCACTATAAATTGTGACTGTAAACATTATACTGTAAATGCTTTGTAGTTTTCCCCCAATAAAAAAGAAAAAAAAAAATAGGTCTTACACTAAGTTCTCTAATTGTATTCCAAGATGGTCTTTAAAACATAATATCCCATATAAGAACTTTGCTTTTTAATTCCCCTGAAGTTATTCTCTATGTCTAAGGTCTATTGGCCAACTGGTAAAATATCATAAATATAATCACTTCCACCTCAGACACCCTGTTACCAATTTTTCCAGTCTTTCTTCTTCAGAGAATCACACAGGGGTGCAACCTCAGCTCCCTATATAAATTTAAGTTTATAATTCCCCAAAATGCATATTGTTTCTCTCCATGATCCCTGCTCCAAATTCATATCTCTCTTACCTGTCAAAATGAATACATTTTCATCTCTGTTAAATAGCAATTGATGCCAATGAGCTAATTAAATACATTAACTGTGACTCAACAAAAATACTTGAGCAAACATTTTCTTATAAGGGAGCATGTTAGGTGCTTTGAGAAAAACATAAAGAAATAGCAAGTCTGGTTCTATATTCAGACTTGGGAGACTATAAATAAAATAGGAACAACTAAATAACGCTAGAGATTTAAAAAAGACTAACATCAACAATACAACAATGCAACAATGCAGGTAGCATTATATGTTTAAGGAATCTATGGTATCAGAGGAGTTAGAGATTTGGAGGTCATAAGCCCTGAGTTTGAGACCCAGATCTGCCACTTCTTTGATCAATTAAAGTCTTGTAATTCCTCTGGGTCTCAGTTTCCTCATCAATAACTTGGATGCTATAACATTAATAGCTTCTTCATAGGATTCAAAGAAATTGGATGTTTATAAAATATTGCATTCGTAAATGTGTAGCTATGATTAATGCCCTTCAAGACACTCATTTCCATTATTATTCCCTGTGTGATAGGCTGTGTGGTCTATCTTGGTCTATGTTAGATCAATTCTGTTCATTTCCCTGTGCCCTGGGAAGAGTACCTGGGATAAAATCAGGCAGGAACAAGACACCTGTGTCACAGAAGCAGACACGCATCTAGGCAGAATGTCAGAAACTGTCACTGGCCCCCGAATGATAACCAGTCATTGCTCTTGAGTAACCAAGAATATCAGACTAAAGATTTTATTTGAGTGATAGTGATATGGAAAAACTATGTGAAACTTATTTTTAAAATATTCTCTTTAAAACATGGTTTCCAAATACCAAGAAGTTTTCAGAAGTCACAAAGAAGGTAGAAGAGCACAATTCCGATCTTATTTCTGTCTCAATCTAAATGAGCAATTTTCAGACTGAAAAGGAAGATTTCAAATGATCTTAATGGCTTGTATCTTCTCATGTACTTTCCACTTAATTGGCCTTTGGCTTTAAAAAGTGTCTGAATTTCAAAACTTGTAATAGAAAAGGGCCTGATTCCTTAAAAAATGTCATACCTCTCAAATAGTACATTGTGATGGTAGATATACTGTTAATCTCTATGAGACAATGGAGGATGGGAGCATTGCTAAATGGGTAGAGATTGACAAATAATACTTTAAAGAGAAAAAATAGCAAACTTCTGCAAATTACAGACAGTGTGAGTTCATAATTGAACCATAGCAGAATCCTGGAATTGCTTATGTATTAAGTGATTTGTGAATCTTTAGAACATAATTATATGACCACTGGCTTGCTAAAAGTAAGTCACGTTGTGAATGTGGAAAAATTTGTAGACATTTCATATAAGTATGTCAGAATGAGCAATATAATGCTTTCTGTGTATTTAGCATTTGCTGATTTCCAAGGCACTTTCACAGTATTTCTTGAATTCTCATAACAGTTCTATGGGCTAAAGATAGGTTTTTGTTCCAATTTCATGCAAAAGGAAACAAAAAATGGTTAAGGATTGCAAGAGAACAAAGTTAGTGAATGGAAGATCCAGAATGTTAACCTGAACTTGTGATTGTTGATCCAGGGTCCTGGCCACAACATTCACATTTCCTCTCTGGTGGTGAAATTCACAGACATGAAGATGTGAGAAGGAATATTTATTTTGTAATTTTTTGAACTGTTTAACAATGGAATAATTTATTTTGCAAATAAATACAATCCTATTCAATTCAAAAGTCTAACTAACATCTAGATGGCTGAGACATAGGACAGATAATGACCCAAGTTCCCTGCATCTTTAAATCCCAAATTAGAAATTTATTTAATACTTCAGTCAGTCAAAAGATCATATTTTTGCTGGACATTTTCTACATGCCATAAATTGTTTAATTTTTGAACCATTATCAAATAAATTGGCATTCGAATGACTTCAATCTAATCATTCACAAGTTCTATAGAAATATAAAATCTTTGTTTTCTGGGTTAATTGTTTCCTTTCTGGTTTTTATCATGTTGAAAGGGATGATTTTGAAGATTGGCTATTATATATTTACATATTTTTATGCATCTATTCATGATGAAATAATAGGCTGTGATTCACTTAAAATATCTGTGTCTATTTGATCATTATATCACCGCATATTTAAACCCTTGATTCAAAGATGATATTTTCTTAATTGATATGACCCTTTCTCCTATATGCAGCTGATTGGCTTAAAAATCTCTAATTTTTTAAGAATTCTGCTGAAAATACTGATTAAAATAAAGTTCCTTTGATGTTATTTTTCTACTCAGTCTTATATGTCCACTACCACTATTGCACATCTCCCTGATAGACTTATGTGCATGTGAATGCATGTATGTGTACACACACACACACACACACACACACACACACAGAGTCACATAATTACATTTAGAAAAGTATGAAGATCTCTCCCGGAACACCTTTAAATCATACAGGACTTATTCCTGGGCATTTAATCAAACACTAACAGCCAATGAAAAATAAGTGTTAGTCCTGTCAGCTCTGTTCCTTTGAATTTTCTTGGACATTACCCTTGTTTCTCTCTCCTCTCCCATTCCAACGTAAAACTGTATTGTTTTGGACAAACCTCCTACGTCACTAGCCTCCCTGAACTATAAAGAGAACAAGATAAACAAGATCTCCTCCAAGTCTGCAATGTTTAATCATCAATTGCCTAGATAATTCTCATAATATATCTTTTCTTAGGTTGCGAAAACTGAAAACAGTTTCATCATTGCAAACCATTAAAGCTTACACTTAGCACATAGATCATTGATATGGAATATTGGTCAATGAATACAAGTATAACTTCTTTATTAAAAAGAAAAAAGTGCTTGCTAAAAGGAAAAACTAGTTTAAAAAATGTTATGGCGCAGCAAATTTATTTTGGGCAGTTCATATTTTATCAAGCTCCCATATCAGGTTGCATATTTCAACTGCAAAGTACCCAGAGCTTTTAATATGCAATTCTTTTGAGACTCTAATTTTCTTAACATTTTATTAAAATATGTATTTCCTTAATGTGGCATGATTATTTTAGTTGTCCTACTTAACACAAAATATTATTTGGGAAAGGAGTTAAAATACATGAATGAAATGAACATATAAATTGTTAGAAAAATCAGATGAACTGTCATCAACCAGAGATTGCTTTAGAGATTTTAATACACATTTAATAAAATTTATGATAATTAAACTTTTGGAAATTTATCTTAAAGATAAACAGAAGAAAACTATAAAGTAATGAGCACTCTGTCACTGGGGGAGATCAAGAAATATCTGATGAATGTAAAACATGTTCTTAAGAAAATGTATACATTGCTTAAGAATTTGGATTCTTCAATGATAATCCCAGTTTTATAAGTTGATGAAGTCAAGCAAACTGTAAGTTCTACTTCTTGAATATATTAACTTAAGCATTTTAAAAATGTTCTTTGTAGGCAAGATAGAGTAGAGAAGACTCAACAGATGCTGAGAAATGAATGAGAAAAATAAAAAGATGCATATCTTTTATAGAGTGTGAAGACATTTTTACACATTTTCACAGATGAGGAAACTAGCACGCTCCAGAATCCTGACTCACCTACATCATACAGGTGGTTATTGGCAGTGGTGAAACTAAAGCCTGTGCTTCTTAGTTCTTATTCTAGGGTTCTTTCCACTCTGCTGCTTTGAGCCTATGTAGAGAAAAGTAACACGAAAACAGTAAAAAGGCAGAATATAGACAAAGCCTGAATGTTGTGTCATAAGCTGAAAATCAGAGCTTTCTTTGCAACATGTGCAGAACTAGTCAAAGCATCTGCCTGAAAGAGGTGAAAAGGGAAAAAGTGAGGGAAGACGGGAGATGCACAGTATCCTAGGCAAAGGGAATGCCTGGTGTTAATTCTTTTAAATGCCAACAAAAACTAACTGTGAAAGAGGAGAGGACTGTTTTATGTACTCTCTAGACTTAGGAACAAAAGAAAAATGTAGTAAGAGGTCAGTTCATGCATTCATTCAGCAAACATCTTTTAGGAACTACTATGTGGCATTTGCAATACTAAGTCCTGGGAACACAATGATAAGACAAGAAAGATGTGGCTTTGGCCCTCTAGGAGCATAAACAAATGAAGGAGACATGTCTTACCAAGCAATGGCAAAATTACAAGAGCTATTTTAGAGAAAACACAGTATTTAGGGAGGAACTTACATAGGCAAGGCGTGGTAAAAGAAGACTTGCTGAAGGGAATGGTATTCATCTGAGTCAAAGGGATGCTTTAGAATTAGCCATGCAAAGGAGGAGGAAAAGAGTGGTCTGGGTGAGGAAAGCCTTCTCTGTTACCATCTCTGTTCACGTCACTGCAGACTTGGCAGGATTGGCAGATTTCATGACAGCACCAGCCGCCCCTTTTCAGGCTTAGCCTCTATTCAAATCTAAAAGTTGCTCAGCCCTACAGTCCTCTTCTCCATCTACATCCTCACATTTGGTGATTTTATCCCAATCACTGGCCTAGCTCCAGGCTTGATCTCACCACTGAGCTACACACCAACATGTCCAGCCACATGTTTCCAGTCTCCACGTGTTGCTTATTAGACATTTCAAACAACACACGGCTTGACTGGGGAAGCCCTCCACCTTTCTTTCATCTTCTCTGTAGAGTGTGCAACCTCTCCTGCAACACACTAATATTAGCAAGAGGAGCTAAGGTTAGTAAGGAGAGAAAGGGAGAGGTATTTAAGCTAAAACACAAAGGATTAGTAGTATTTAGCTGTGCATCAAAGCAGAAAAACAATATTTCGAGTTAACGAAGCTCTGTGCTTTTACTTTATCTCTTAACAATAATCATCACTATAAAGTATGATGGTTTCTATTTTATTCTTTTTTCTGTATAGCCCAAATTCTTACAAAAAAAGACTATATCCATACTCAGTAATGAAGTAATATTAAAAAAGAAACATTTATCAACCTGGATCACTGGGAGAGTGGTAGTGATGCTAGTGAAGGCGTTAGGCATTAGTTTCAGAAACTGGACTTGGTTTTGAATGGTTCTTCCACTCCATTATCTGGACACACATACCCAATAAAGTTTCACAGTAATTTGAATGAGTCATTATGAAGCAAAAGACAAAAATATGGTTTTGCTAGCTATCGGGGCTCATGACATCCCGAATAAAGATATATAGGGTCCCCAGGCAGAATGTGTTGTAAGAGATGAAAGAAACACAGACACAGGCACAGAAATAATATTTAAGAGAGCAGGGATATCAGGGGACCACCAGAACTCTGGTGCCAAGGTGGCGGCTGACTGAAACCCAGCACTTGCTTTCTATTCTCTTTGCCATGCTGCAAAATACAATGAGCTCATGTGAAAAAATCATGGGATACAATGATCAAAGGTCTCCGGGCTCCCCCCAAAATCACAAGGTGTCCTAGGGAATCACCTTCTCCTTTCTAGAAGTCAAAAACACATAATTCTTCAGTATGTACAACCCTTTTGATGAAGGTAAACTAACTGATTTTATCCCAAGCTCAAGCTATGTACATGGATATCAATCTTTAACTTCAATAGCTGCGACCCATTTGATCAAGGAACAAAGAAACCACATGCTTTCCACTGGGAGACTGGTTTTACATTAACTGAGGCATTGTGGAGAGAAAGGGAGAGAAGGAGCTTGGCCCAGTGTTCTAACAATGGAAGCCTTGAGACCCTTCTCCCGGGCTGACACATTGCAATCTACCTCCACAGCCATGAGAAGTTTTCATATCAGGCCGCCCGTGGCTTTTCATGCATGAGACTCCTTAGGCTCTGAGGTTGGATCATGCTTTGCTGTACTCCCAGATCGCTGAGATATGTCCCCCAACTAGGCAGTTAACATCTGCCCTTATTTCAGGCTTCTGCTCAGGCAATTCCTTTACCTCCTCTCCTCTCACAGCCTCAGACATAGATAGCATCCCTAAGTCCCAGTGGTCTGAATCCCATCAGCTAGCTTTTTTAAATTCCTAGGTATATGGCCTTGCCCTTCAGTCAAAATAATTCTGTTTTTCAAACCTCACCGCATTCTTCACTGACAGCTTTTTGTCATAAATACCCGATGCAATAATGAAAAGAGTGAATAGTTCAACTCTAAGACTGATTTATAATGACAGCTTTTCTCATATAGGGGAGTGAAGAATTGAGCAGATTCTGTGGAGTGAAAATTCCCAATTATGTTGTTCCCTTGTATTAATTAAACAAGTGCTAGGTAGTTTTCAGAGTAGTACCTCTGAGACCTCTGTTGTACAGAATTACTTACAGTTGTTAAATATTATGCTCTTCACAATGAGAGCACTAATAGAAATCCTGATTGGGCATCTATGAAGTGCAAAGTACAGCTCCACCTGGACTCCCTTGAGGAGTTACTGACTAATCCCGAGGCATCTCTTCTATTTCACCAAATCTTGTTCGTTTTGAAAAGAAAGTCTGCTTTAAAGGCCTTCCAATGTTTATCAAATATGCCACTGGCAAAATTGTTTTTATTAAAAATCTTAGTTCATTTTACCACTACCATCTACTTGTTCCATCATTCTCCTCCAAAAAAATACTTCACTGTGTTCCATATGCATAAAAGAAACGGTACCTATTTTAGCCTAATATTTAAGGTCTTCCAGAAATTCAACTATCTGCAACCATGCCCATGAAGTCTGTGACTTAAAGACCTGCAGCTTTTGACAAAACTTCATTTCTGAGTTCCAGAATCTAAGAAGCTAATCAAGTTGCTTTCTTAGATATCTTACAGATGCCTGAAAATCAACATGTCTAAAACAGAACTCATCACCTTCAATAATTTATATTCTCTGTTTCTTTGAATGATCATTCAATGTCTTCAAACAGAAGCTAGGAAGTTATCCTGGAGTCTTTTCCTTACCTTTTATATTCAGTCCACCACCAGGTATGCCTAAAATTCTTCCTGCCTCTGCATTTACCAACTCTGCTGCCCAGTCCATGTCCTCACCATATCCTATCTGTATAATTTGTAATAGCTTCACTAATAATTCTTCTAGCCATGCCCCTCCCCATGAGATAGGCCACACTGTCATGAGATTTACCTTTCCGACGCATACATCTGATCACATCACCACCATTTTCAAAGTTCCTTAATGGCTCATTGTCACAGTAGATTATGATTTAAATTCCTTTGTGTGGCTTACAAGAGACTCTTTTGATCTGACTCCTGGCCTCCTCTCCCACCAGCCTTAACCTATCTCCCATATTTTCCTAAACACTTTGTTTTCTAATTCTCAGAAAATGCCTTCACTCCTTCATATTTCCGTACTCATGCACATTTCGGTTGTTTTTTATGTAGAATCCTGACCCCTTCTTTATCCATCAAATTTTCATTTACAATTCGAGTCTAAACTCAAATAATATTTGCTATATAAACTTTCCTTGACTCTTGAGACTTTAAAATCTCCTTTTGTCTACATATTGAAGATATTTAAAATATAGTAATTGGCTGGATGCAGTCAGTGGCACATGCCTGTAATACCAGCACTTTGGGAGGCTGAGGGGGAGGATTGCTGGAGGTCACAGGTTTGAGACCAACCTGGGCAACAGCAAGACCTCACTTCTACAAATTTTTTTTAAAAAATAGCCAGGCCTGGTGGCATATGCCTGTAGTTCCAGCTAATCAAGAGGCTGAGGCAGGAGAATTGCTTGAGCCCAGGAGTTTCAGGTTATATTGAACTATGATCATACCACCACACTCTAGCCTGGGTAACAGAGTGAGATCCCATCTCTAAATTGCTTTTAAAGAATGATATTTTTTGTTTATGCAGTATGCCTGCTACTTACCAGCTTATACATTTTTTGAAGTCAGCATCTTTGTTTAGTCAACAACTTTATACTTTCATCACTTAGGATTATGTCTGACATAGCCAGACTCTGTGTTTTTAAGAAATTAACTTGAATGGATATATGAAAATATGAGTGAGGTTGACTTCAAAAGGATAAGGAATTGTTTTTACTCCAATAGCTTTCCAGTACTACCACTCATAATTCCAGTAGGCTGAGTTGGCTTGAAAATATGATGTCTACAGGGAAATGCAAATTAAAACCACAATGACATATTACCTTACTCCAGTCAGAATGGCCTTTATTAAAAAGTCCAAAAACAATAGATGCTCGCCTGGATGCAGAGAGAAAGAAACTCTTATAGACTGTTGGTGGGACTGCAAATTAGTTTAACCTCTATGGAAAACAGTATGGAGATCATCAAAGAACTAAAAGTCAACCTACCATTTGATCTCCAGCAATCCCACTACTGGGTATTTACCCAAAGAAAAAGAAGTTATTTTATCAAAAAGACACCTGCACTCAAATGTTTACCACAGAATAATTCACAACTACAAAGATGTAGAATCAACCCAAATGACCATCAATTCATGAGTGGATTAACAAAATGTGGTATATGTATACCATGGAATACTACTCAGCCATAAAAAAAGAATGATTTTTTAATGCCCTTTACAAAAATCTGGATGGAACTGGAGATCAGTATCCTAAGTGAAGTATTTAAAGAATAGAAAAACAAACACCACATGTACTCATTACTAAATTGGAACTAACCAATGAGCACACAAGTGCACAGAGGGAAGTAAAACTCAGTGGAAATCAACCAGCAGGGAAGGGAAATCGGGGAACAAGTCAAAAACCTACCTAATGAGTACAGTGAACAATATCTGGGTGACAGGCACTCTTATAACCATGACTCAAGCATTATAAAAGTGATTCATGTAACCAAAATTATTTGTACACCATAATACTTTGACATAAAAAAAAGGAAGAAAAGAAAATATGATGTTTGAATCCTGCCTCCCTATTAAGTTCCTTAAAGGCAGTTTTATAACATTTCCTGAGGCAAGGATAAAATACAAAGGAGAGATGTAGAAAAGAAAGATGTGTTTTGCCTTGATCACCTCTAAAGTCCCTTTCAGTTTGGTCATACGTATATCAAGGGTCAAGGCAAATGTGCATTGTTATTAAGTTATTTCAGGTTGCTTATCAGAGAGACCCATTGGCAGGATTTCATAAATAGTAAGAGGAAAGTAAGAATTAATAAGTAAGAAAATGACATTAAGCAAACCCGTATCCTCCTGTGAAGGTAAGAACCAACTCAGGGTTTGCAATTAACCAGTTCCAAACTAGAATGCCCCTTTATCTGTTCCTATGCTGGAGATTTTCCCACTGCAGGCCTCAGTTCAGCCCTGGAAGACGCAATAGCGCGGAAGGTCTGGGAATAGGTGCCGAGCACACCAAGCCTTCCAAACTCACATGAAAAAGACCAAAACTTGAAACATGAGATAAAATAAAATAAAAACAAAGAGAAAGTGATCCATATCCATACCCTTTGTTTAATCAGGCTAGAGGGTCCATACTATACAAATTACTACTTTATTTGCTTATTTGTTCAACGTTCTAAAACTTACAGCTTCTAAGGTGTCCCATGTAGAATCTGATACTGTAGTGTTAGCAAAGACTGTAGTGTTAGTTAAGCACCGCATAATCTGGTGCTTCTCAGACCACAATCCCTGATGGCTTTGGGTTCTAATGTGACTAAAATTGGGAAAACAAGATTTAGTTTCCCTTCCATGCTTCAACTTAAGCAGCAATTCTTTTGTCCGTTTCATTTGTTTGTTTAATAATGGAGTCCCATGCAAGATTGCATGTGGTAGTAATAAAATAATCATTTCTAAAAGTTTAAAATACTCTCATCTATTCTAATTCCCTCAATTTATAGATGAGGAATCTTAAAGTCAGAAAGATTGAATAATTCGTCCAGTTGGTGGCAGATAACTAGAACCTGCCCACATTTTCTAATGCCCAGTATACCTGGGCATGAGTTTTAGAGCCCAACTGCCTGAATTCAATCCCTACCACTGTCACCTGTCTTTGGGTGATTTATTCATCCTTTCTGGACATCAGTCTTCATCTGAAAAATGGGGTTCATATTCATACATACCTCATGAGTTGGTTTGAGGAGTAAATGGGTTAAAACATTGAAAGTGTCTGGCACATAGTAAGCACTCAAAAATACTATCAATTGTTATGATAATGTTATTATTACTCTATTTTATCAAACTCAAAAACTTCAGGATTAGGCAGTGTGTTGGTTTCCTATTGTTGCTGTAACAAATTACCACAAACTTAGTGACTTAAAACAACACAAATTTATTATCTTAAAGTTCTTGGGGTCAGACGTCCAAAATGGGTCTCATTGGGCTAAAATTTAGGTGCCAGAAGGGCTGATTTCCTTCTGGAGAGCCTAGAAGGAAATCTTTTCCCTTGACTTTTCTAGCTGTCTGCATTCCTTGGACCATTCTTCCATCTTCAAAGCCAGCAGTGTGGCACTATCTGGTCTCTCTCTGACTCTGACTCCAACTCCCCTGCCTCCCTTTTTACCACTTTCACTTATAAGTACCTTCTGATCACATTGATCTCACCCAGATAATTCAGAATAATCTCCCTATGTCAAGGTCCTTAACTTAATCACATCTGCAAAGGCCCTTTGCCATGTAAGGTAATATATTCACAGGGACATATTTGGAAAACCATTATTCTATCCTAGGTGGGTAATATAAGTATGCAAAACAGCTTTGTATGAGAAGAAGGAGTAGTGTGTACTGCATATGTCTTACCTAAAGACAATCTTATATTTTTAAAAATACTGGGGTAGCCACACTAAAACATCCCAGACCTGACTTGGCTGAGGCATCTGGTTTGGGATCATTGCTCCACAGCATTCCACTGTTTGGCTAGACCATGTCTATATAATGTAGAGCAAAGAGGGAAGGTGGTGATTGCCTGAGTTTAAACTATGTAAGAACCTCAGATAATTCAAGATATTTTTCTCATAGGGAAACAAAATGATAAATGGCCTTCCAAATTTATGCAGTCTGCTTCCTACATGCTTTAAATACCTGGACGTGGGAAATGACCCAGTTTTCATCTCCCTTTATTGACTGTTTCAAATTAAACTGTTTAGCAGCCAACAACAACAGGAGTCACACCAACAAGTGTTTCATCCTACACTCTGATTTTACGTCTCTTTTTTAGCCATTACACCTGGTTGAGTTGGAGATTCTCCAGGGACGGCATCTGTTATCACAGTCTCCCTGGAAATCCAGGCCCATGGGCGTTGATCTGCTAACGTGGAAGAAGCTCCAGACTGTACTTATCTCTGTTGTCTCATGGCTCCGCCGCCATGCGCCAAATCAAATTACTTTTCATGGCTGGCAGTTGAAAGAAACGAAGACTAATAGATAAAAGATGTCTCCTTTGGCACTGTGGGGGAAGTAAAATATAAAACTTGCTGACTTATCTCTTTTGTTTAGTCTGATTGTTATCATTGCTAACGTGGAAAGCAGCTTTTTAAAATGGCCATTGGAAGCTGCTTCTGAGCTTACACTTCGGTCACTAAAATGTAGATTAGTCTTCATAAGCAGAGTGAGTGCAAAGCGTGCAAAGCAACCGAGTAGACTTTAGGCACTGACACTGAGCAAGCATGAAATAACCAGTAGAGAGAACAGAAATAAAAAATAGAAAAGGAAGTGAAGTTGTCATCTGTCTGTATGCATGACAGAGTGGCTGTGCAGGAAGATAACTCGGGGATGATTGTCAAGAGTCTTAGATAAAAGAAAAAAAAGATTTGTCTTAGCCCATTTCTGGCTACTAACCAGATGAAGAATGCTAAAAGAGTCCAAAGCCCGTGGAAGCCATTACTTTACTGAAAGCTAGTTTATGAATCATTATTTATCCAATAAATGAAGGAAACAATTATTGTCATATGTCATATTTTTGGCAAAGAAGCAAACTCCTAACCATTGAGTCTCGCTCCACTGAATCAATCCTTTTGTCTCTAAGGCTACATTGATATGGCCTCTAAGACCAAGTGGGAAAGATGCTGGCATAAATGAGGGTGAGGCTGTTTTTTTTTTTTCCTTAAGTCTTAGGTAGTGTATACATTTGCTATGGCTGTTGTAACAAATTACCACAAACTTAGTGGGCTAAAACCACACATTATGGAGGACAGAAGTCTAAAATGAGACTTATGGGGCTAAAATCAAAGTGTTCACAAGCCTGCATTCCATCTGGGGGCTCTAGGGGAGAATTTGTTTCCTTGCCTTTTTCAGCTTCTATGGGCCACCTGCATTCCTTGACCTGTAGCTCCTTCCTCCATCTTCAGAAAACATCCTTTCAACTTCTGCTTCTGTGGTTACATCTCTTCTTTCTCACTTAGACTCTCTGGCCCCCCTTTTATAAGGACCCTTGTGATTGGACCCACTTAGATAATCCAGGACAAAATTCTCGTCTCAAAACCCTTTACATAATTACATCTGCAAAGTCCCTTGTGCCAGGTAATTGGATATGTTCACAGGTCCTGGGGATTAGGACTGAAACATCTTTGGGGGGCCGTTATTCTGTCTAGCACAGACATATTTGTCAATGAAGACTTTAGAATTTACAAACACAAATGCATACAGAAGACAGGCACATAATGTAAATGAATGAAGCAGACCAAGGAGTGGTGGAAACGGAGGTGAATTAGCAAGTGAATAGCATTCTAAGGCATTCAGAATTTTACAAACCATTCCTTATTACTGTGTGGGTAAAACAAAAAAAGCCTGCCTATTTGCAACCTTTGTTTTAAACCAAATATTTGCTATCAATGAGCCTCTTCTGCCATAATAAAGGGACATGCTTTCTGTTAAAATGTCTGCATGCACTCTGCAGCCAATTACACACTGACATGAATATATAAAAGGCTAAAATACAAGAATGCACTAAAAAGAATAATATGATTTTGAGGCCCATGTTAACTGAAAGACCCATAGAGCACTAATTGGAAGAAATAAACCAGGAAGGAAATTGACCATTATAGGAAATACAGGATAAATAAAAAAGATGGTGCTTCTGTTCCCCACAGGCTCAGAAAAGATTCTCTGGCTTAGAGATAGATGAGAACCAGCTGAGCAATGTGAAAGGCTTGATGGTCCACACGTTTTTGAAAGTAGTAACTATGACATTCTAGCACAAGTTCCAAAGACATAGGCAAAGAGAGTAGCAACGTTATGCTACTGATGGACTCTATCTTAGAGGGTTTCTGCCAACCTTTGAGATTTGATATGTGTTGGAAGTGAAAGAAAGAGATTGCACATAACTTTCTGAAGCTGTGTCGAGTGTTCAGCCATGGGAAGAATGAAATTCATCTGTCTTAAATTCAGATTGTTTAAGGAGTCTCAGGTTAGCAGACACTCTGAGGCATGCATCAGAACGTAACAGCAAAATTTTATAAAGATTTATATCAAGGGCCATGAAGAAATGTTTCCAGAAAAATCCAGTGTCCATGTCCACATAGCCAGTGTCTAATACATGCACAGCAGAGGGGACAAAGGGCTCTGTAGTCAGTGGAGGAAGACAACTGAGGCAGCTCACGTGCCAGGGCAGCAGCAGAATTCAATTAAAATTCATATGAGAGCCGGCGCAGAAGACGCCCGCGGGGCAGGAGGGCGGCACTATTGCTAGGTCGTGGACACAACCCAAGTGCCCGTCAATTCATGAGTGGATTATTAAAATTTGGTATATGTTTACAATGGAATATTATTCAATTTTAAGAAACAGTGAGCTAGCACTGCTTATATTATCTTGGATTGAGCTTGAGCCCATTATTCGAAGTGAGGTGACATGAGACCGGAAGAATGGGTTCCACATGTACTCACCATCAAATTGGTACTGACTGATTAACACTATGGTGCTCAAATGGTGGCGGTGTTCACCAGGAATTCAGGGGTTGAGGGGATAGACCCACATTTGAGGGATGCGGTGAGCATTGTGGAGGGGAGGGGCATGCTTGAAATGTAGTTGGGGATGGGAATTAGGGGTCTCAATAGGAGGAAGGAAATGTTCTAAAACTGATTTGTGTGAATAGTTGTACAACTTGGTAAATTTACTAATAATCATTTAATTGTACACTTAAAATGGAGTAATGGCATGGCATGTAAATTATACTTCAATAAAGTTGTTTTAAAAAAACTCATATGAGGAGGGGACATGCTATTTTATTTAAAAATAAAAATAATAAAAAAACAAGTATGTGGACTTTTGATTATGAAAGAGAAAGCCCTGGGCTTGTTTAGGAGGGAGAAATTAAGACAAAGAAAGCTCAATTTCACACAAACATAACAGCTCTCTCTCTCTCTCTCTCTCTCTCTCTCTCTCTCTGTGTGTGTGTGTGTGTGTGTGTGTGTGTGTAGAGAGAGAGAGTGAGAGAGCAGAGAGACATAAGGAAAGAGAGAGAGAGAGAGAGGTAGAGACAAAGACAGATAAACTGTTTTATTGAATGGTTTGTACTCAGTAGGGGTGAAAAAATAAATTAACTTTGTCTGTTGTTCTATGTCATTGCCTTCCAATAAGTTATCAATCATTTTCTTGACTCTGGATGAAATCTCAAAGGCATAAAATAGCCTTACCCATCACTTTCATATATAAGTGAATGCAAAATGTCCGGTTTAGGCCAGACTACTATCAAAGTCTTATTCTCCTGTACAAGTCAAGCTTTCTTCCCTACCACCTTGCATCTTGGGCCCGATTTAGGGTTGGAGCTGTGCAGTAGAGAGGGGAGCTTTATCAGCGTCTCAGCTTTGCTCTTGTTCTCCTCCTTTTCTACTCTCCAATCTGCCTCTGGTTTTTTTCCCAGAGTTTGAGAGGAGATGAGAGGAGAGAGATAAGGCAGAAGGGTTTTACTTGACAGATACGGTTGTCCCTGACATTGGTGGCCACTAGGAGAGCTCCCCCTTTTTCCTTCCTCCCTCCTTCCCCCCTCTTTCTCTCTCCCTCTCTCTCTCTCTCTACCCCCCTCTCCCTTTCTTCTTCTCTCTGTCTGTCATGCAGCACTTACATAGGGTCTTCAGAAACCCCTGCTACTGTGGATCTCTCGCCTGTCATTCCTTTGCCATAGAAGAGGCTACCTCCAGCAGATTGCTCATGAGTCTTCCCTTAGCCCCAGCATCCAGTTGTCCACCCTATACAGACTTCCTTACCTAGGATCACCATGCCCTCTCAGATGATCCTTTAGGGCAGAGTCTTTCAAGGCCCACGTTCAGCTCCTACATTACTTTACATCTGGACCACATCTAGGAGAACAGGCCATTTTGAATGCAGCCCTGTGTCTTTGCTCTCTTGCCACAAACAGTTCAACTTAGGTTCTTTCCTTTATAATTTTTAGGTATAAATTGGGTTCCTAAATACCAGTGAGCATAGGCCAGGATTACCAGTAGTTTCCTGAAGCACCCCTCAGTACACATGAAGCCAAACAACCTTCTTTTCTGCACTCTTATACGCTCCTGTGGTCACCCACAATCTTAGCAAGCCCTGTTCAGATGATCTGGCAGCTACTGTTGTGAGTGTAGGAATCCCTCTTAGGAATCCCTTCCTTCCTTCTAGATGGAAGGAAAACCTATAGCTGATATCCTGTTATATAGAGAGGTATATAGTAGATAGATTAGATAGATAGATGATAGATAGACCGATAGAAGATACATAGATTAAAAAGAGAGACAAAGATGTCCAGGTGTGGCAAGCTGGCTGAGAAATAAGAAATTGGAGCACAAGAATTCACGGAAGAGAGGTGAAGATAGAGCAGTAGTTCCCAGCAACAAAACAACAGACAGGTGCTAAGAAGAGAGCTAATTGATAACAGTGGGGAGGCAAGAAACTGTTAGAACAGTGATGACTGGTGTTTAATTTTTAGTATTTCTGGATCTGAGCAGAAATGATCTCCATTACCCCCACATCTTCAGAACAGTCTATCACCAACACTATCTCCCACTAGTATTGAATTAATGCAATATTGCTTTGGATAACAAAGGAGAGCAGAAAACTTCCATTTAGCAAAGAAGGGACAAGACAGAGTTGAAGCCAGCAGCATCCATGAAGTGGTGGTAAGAAGTTCTTGATGACTGACCCAAAGTAGGAATGTACAGGCAACTTTAAGTTAGTGTTAGCCTCTTCTTGGGAAACTGCAGAAATATTGAGTGTTGAACTTCAGGTTATTTCCATTGGAAGCTTGAATTATTTCTTGTGAATATCAAATAAGACAATACCTTCAGAAGGCTGAAGGTATTTAGGATACATATGACTATTATAGCATTCCTTGTTTCTTAAGCTCGCTCTCTCTCTCTCTCTCTCTCTCTCTCTCTCTCTCTCTCTCTCTATTTTTCTTAGAGATGGGGGCATTTCATTATGTTGCCCAAGCTGGTCTTGAACTCCTGGTCTCAAGCAATCCTTCTGCCTCACCCTCCCAAATAGTTGGGATTACAGGCATGAGCCACCACTCCTGGACAAGTTTCTTAAGTTTTTTAATGTAAATTTGTGGTAAGAGTGTTCAATCAAACTTCAAAATCTTCCACAATTATAGAAAAATGGAAATATGGCCACACCAAAACATTCCACGGACATAAATACCTAGAATAATCCAAGTACGAGCTATGCATCTACTAGTGCAAGTCATGCATACGTCATTAATACTGGGAGAGTTTTGACGATTAGATTCAACAGTTCCCAGCTCTTTTGAGCTCTTGTGATTTTAGCGTTTTATTCCTTGATCCCTCACTTCCATTTCCACAGGTGTCCTCATTCAGAGCACATGTTTCCACTCTCACTTTGAGGATGAGAAAGGGATTATGATCAGACAAAAGCAGAGGGCAAGAAAACAGTTTTCCCAATTCCCCAGGAGTCTCTCACAGAGGTCCTGCTATGAGCTAAGGGGCAGTGTGCAGAACCTTTGGTCCTTGTTATGGTGCCTGGCATTGCCATGTCAGTGCAGGCTGTGCGAGGCTGAGCTGCAAGGTTTGCTCCCTGTAGGCCAAGATCTTATACCTTCTTATATTCCAGAGCCTGCAGGTTGAGTCTTTAAAGTCATGCTCAGGCTCACCCAAGTCTGATTTGCAAACCAGAGCATCAGTTGGCCAATTTACAGTGATTCAGATTCAGCTACCATTTGTTTTGAGCACATTATGTGTCAAACATTGAGCTTAAGGCTTTCTCATCAATGATCTCATTTAATCCTCCTGTCTGCAGTCAGTAGACATCCCCAGAGGGCAGCCTATTTAGAAAAATGAATAAATTTTAAAGAGTTTCTTAGAAATACTGAATCAAGCAAAGGGGATTGGATGATCTGTGGAGATGATCTTGAAACAGAAGGGTGCCCTCTTATGAAACTGGTCCTAGTGAGGAAATCCAGCCTCTTCCCCATGGGTAGTGCTGGACCCTCACTGACCAAAGCCTGCTACTCTTCTCAGTATTTCATGCTGACACTTTGTGCCTTCCCACAGCATCTTGTTCCCTCACTTAGAAGCAGACTGCCGCTGTAGAAAGAATCTAGGCACAGCATGCTTTCCTTAATACAGCACAATGTCCTCTATCTCCTAAATAGGTGCAAACTCTTTTTTTTTTTTTTTTGAAAGTGGGTTGCCTATACGTATGCTTAACTCTGAGAACTGAAGCAGTGTGTAGAGTTTCCTGTCAAATGCACTGACTTATATCACTCTCCAAAATAGCAGACTCGACAATTTGCTTCTGGGGGACATCTCTGGAGCCTTGCTACACCTATGCTGAGAGGGAGGTAGAGGGCAACCTGTGTCCCTTCTGCAGCTGCAGGTGTGGGTGGGAGCAATGGCATAGATGGAAGAGATTCAAACTTTCAAAGCTATAATCATGTAAAAGAACTGGCTCATGTGTACAAGTTTGGTATTTTCAGTTAATTTATTTAAGCATTCATATAGTGCATATACATAGATGAATAAGGCACTCTGCTGTCGAGGAACTTATTGTCCAGTGGGGAATTCAAACACATAAGGAAATAATTTTAATACAGTGAGATAAAGGTTAATTGAAGTAGAAACATGGTACCATTGGAGAACTGAGGTTTGAGAAATTATGTCTACATGGTCAGGGAAGGTCTCATAGCCAAGGTGGGCTTTAAGCAGTTTTAAATTAAGGACAGAAGTTCACTGGACAGGAAAAGGGCGGCAGTGGGAGGAGGGTGTGGAGGGATAATCAGGGAGGACATTTTAAGCAGAAGGGACAGAGGCATAAAAAGCAGCATAGGAATTTTATTAATAAGAGGGTATAAGATGCTCGGATAGCCTACAGCAATTTATATGTGTGAAAATGAGGCTGGGAGTTAGGCAGGGTCATACCCAAATTGACTCCAATTATTAAGATTAAAAGTTTGAATTACATTAAGTAGCCAACAGGTATATTACAAGCAATGTTCATGACATTACAAGCAATGTAATGTCATGAACAGATTAGTGGTTTTAAAAAAATGGCTTTTATAGTATTATGATTTGTGGAAGTTTTTTTGCTTCATAACTGATAAGTAAAATTAATAGATGAATGATAATATTTGATTTAGGAATGTGCCTTGTTCTACCCCACTGTGTTTAAAACATCATTTGGATAATTTTAAAAGTGATTATTTTGCAATGTATTTTCTTCCTTTGCTGTCGTCTTTCCTAATATGCCAACAGCTTAATATATAGTACATACTTTTGTTGTAGTGGGAAGAGGGATGACCCTAGAAACAGAAAATAGTTCTGAGTCATTCCTCTTCTTCTTCCTAGATGTGTGGCCTTGAACAAGTCACTTAACTTCTCTGAGACTCAAGTTCCTTATCAGTGGAATGGGGACATTGATACCCAACTTCCGGGTTGTTGAGAGAATTAAAGTAAAGAACAAGTGAGATAACCGTTGAACCTAAAAGGACTTCATAAAAGTATAGCAATGTATATATACTGTGTATGTGTGTATGTGTGTGTGTGTGTGTGTGCATGTGTGTATTTTTTTTCTTCCCCCAGGGCTCACCCTCAGGGATTCCAATTCATTAAATTCAAGATGCAGTTAGGTGATATTTAAAAAACCTTTTGATCCTGACCTGGCCAACTTAGATGTCTCCCTTTCTTTTCTGAATGAAACCGTTAAGTCTCAGAGAGTGGTAACTAGTGACAGAGCTGGAACTAAAATCTGGACTCCTAGAACTGTGCACTTTCATAATTCAGAAATAGTCCTCTAGGATGGCTTCATAAACAGCAAACCGAAACTATATTTAATTTAAACCTACATGAGAGTATAAATATGTATGGAAATGTATCCTGACTATTTGATCCAAAGGTGGTTGGTTTGCTGTGCAAATAAAAGAGAAGACAGGCGCGGGGTGGCTCATGCCTGTAATACTAGCACTCTGGGAGGCCGAGGCAGGAGGATCCCTCGAGATCAGGAGTTTGAGACCAGCCTGAGCAAGAGCAAGACCCCATCTCTACTGAAAATAGAAAGAAATTAGCCGGACAACTAAAAATATATAGAAAAAATTAGCTGGGCATGGTGGTTCATGCCTGTAGTCCCAGCTACTCAGGAGGCTGAGGGAGGAGGATCACCTGAGCCCAGGAGTTTGAGGTTGCTGTGA
>CAUYRT010108308.1:0-30655 GCA_963574885.1 Lepilemur ruficaudatus
CTGTTTGTAGAAATTCAGGCTTCCTGTTCACTCCTGACTGACTGTCTAAGTCCACAATAACTACATCAAAGAAATACAGAGTCACTATACCTCTTTTGTTATACTTCCGTTAATTGATGACTACCTCTTAGAACTTAAAAGCTAGCCCTGAAAGACTTTGTACCTGTTTGTTCACCTAGATAAAGACTTGTTAGTAGCCCCTTGGGAGGACTTTTGACTCTAGCCCACTACCTGTGTAATCCTGTTCCCCTAGCAAATGTGTAACCCTGACAACTAATAATTGAGACCTGTGATTATAAAAACCTGTGTGAATCTAACCATGTTGCTAGATCGTGCACGGAGACAATGATCTAGTCGCCTAAGTCCCCCGCTTTGATTATTCCGATCTCTTTATACAAAACTATAAACTATACCTTAGTCTCTGTGTATTCTTTCATTCTCTCTACTTCCTATCAATTTTCTTATCCTCTGTGGCGACCCCTATCTTAAGGACCTGGCCCCACGGGGAGGAGCAGCTGACCTCCTCGTGGGCCTGCCGCACCCGCGTCCCCGCTCTCCCTTCCTCCAAGTTCCCCGCAAATAAACACCACATAATGTGTGTGTGGCCGAGCCCTGATGGAACCCAGGCCTGCCTGACCCCAGAACCCATTGGCTGTTTCTTCCGTCCCATCTCCGTCCACACATCTCCAACCACCATTCTGCACTGGGCGCCCTGTCTCTCCTGGTCTTACCCATGTGTCTACTGAGAAAATGATTCTCAGAATATTAGTGGAGCCAGGAGTCACAGAAGAAACTCTGGCCTGTTTACTAATTTCCTACATGTCAATAATGACATCAGATCTATCAGTGTTCTCAGCCCCTCAGTGTGAGGTCAAAATTCTCTCTTCACGCCAAAAGTAACCTTCACATTTCCAGACGTTCTCTGACTTGGATATTTCAAACCCAAAATAAGAGCTGAGGCCAAGGGCCTCGTCCAGGTCAGCCCCTTCTCTGCTGTCCCTGGGGCTTTGGGGATCCTGGCGCCTGGGGCTGCCCGTTTCCCTTGGGTCCTGAGGTCCCGTTGGGCTCCCGCCCTCAGGGTGCCATCTCTGCTTTGGCCACTGGGTGGCAGCACCACCTCACAGCCCGCATCGACCTCCTGTCAACTCGAGGTGGCTATTTCACTAGTGTCAGGATGTCTGTCTTGCTCAGAGAACAGGTACTAGAGCTGTGACTTGCCTAAAATAATTTTCCACAACATATTTTGAGAAGGGTGCTCCCTCCACACCTCTACTCAGCTCAAGTGATGCGCCCCGCTGCCCAGCCAGAGCTGAGCGGGCTCTGGGACAAGACACTGGGACCAGCCTCTTCGTGCTTGTCAAGTGTGATTGTCACAGTTTCCTGAACCCAAGACCGTGGTCTAAGTTTACTCAGAGTCTCTGGGGGGAAGAGATAATGTCTCATTTCTTGGCTGTGCCGTGCTAGCAAAGCAAAAGATTTTTACAAAACCCCAGTGAAAGCCGGGCTTGTGAAATCGAGAACTGGATTATTTGTGAGAACGCTCAGACATCCCTGGGCGTGTCCATCTGGAAAAACAGCATTTCCTCTGGCAACTCTGCAAATGTTCTATTTCAATTTGGCAAAGGAAATAAAGCAGTGTTTCACAAAAGAAGAAACATAACTAGTAAAATGAGCACACAGGAGAATGTCCGCTCTCTAATTGTCAAAGAAACGTAAATTAGAAAATGGATCGGGCAAATTCCACCTACTGTAGTAGGTAATATTTTAAAAAATTGAATTCTAATGAAGGTGAGATGAAGTGATTTTTTTCTAGTGACATTTTACACTGTCACACCCTTTTAGAAAATAATTTGGCAATGTTATTGGGAGCCATAAATATGTCTGTATGATTTCTGGGGAGTTAGACTTGAGATCTCAAGGAGTCAGAATAACCGGTGTGAGCAAAGATGTGGAGCAGCAGAAGCGCGAGCAGGGGCTGATGGGCACGGCCAAGGAGCATCGGGCAGTGCCTTCACGGACCCAGGGTCACGGCAAACTACACAACTTCTCGAAGCTCAGTTCCCTTAGCTGCAGCGCAGGAGCGATAAAAGTGCCTGTGTCATAGGATTGTTGTAAGGATTAAATAAGAACACCACACTATGAGCTTGTGCCTGAAAAGGTTCTCAGTAAATGATAACTATTGTTTTTTTCATTGCAATAAAATACACACAACATAAAATCTACTATTTTAAGTATTTTGAAGGGTACCACTGAGTGGCATTTAGTATAATACATTCACAACCACCATCACCCTCTTTCCTCACTCTGAAAGGAAACCTCATGCCCATTAAGCAGTCACTCTCCATTAAAATATGAAGGTTTTAGCATTATAAACAAAATCCTTATGAAACAATGTTGACTGAAAAAAATCAGAATATGAAATTGTATAATATGACATAGGTCATAAAAGCAGCATATGAAAAAGCCTGAAAAAGAATATGTAAAAATAGCAGCAATTATACTTCTTAAACTCTTTATAAATTAAAAATAATTTTTTATAGTTTTAAAAGCAAAGCAAAGCAAAAAGCAAACAAACAACAGCAAACTCCAAAACATCCTCAACAAGCCTAAATTGTTAAATCCAGATCTTGGGAATTAATATCTCATATGATGTTCATACTTTCAAGGGTCAGAAAGAGTTCTGGTGATGTTGGGCACTGACTCCTTGTGTTATCCACCCTCATGGACAAACAAGGGATCTATCGGTGCTGTCCTGTTGTTCTGGAATTTTCTTCATGAACATGTTTTGGATCCAGTAACCATTTCTTTATCTTTTAAAACACAGGTACCTTTGGTGCTGGCCGTCTCAAGGAAGCTCAGCTCCCCGTGATTGAGAATAAAGTGTGCAATCGCTATGAGTATCTGAACGGGAGAGTCAAATCCACGGAGCTGTGTGCTGGGCATCTGGTTGGAGGCATTGACAGTTGCCAGGTAAGAAAAGGCCACAGAGACCAAAGGTACTCTTGTGTGGCCCTACCTCGGACCTTTAGACATTTCTGTCCCAAAGTGGCCAATTCAAGCAGGATTTCTCATCTGAAGGCCCCAGTGTAAACGTTGCTCAGATCCCCCCCAGGTCTGTCCCTGAACGCTTATTCAGATCATCTAAGGTGACTTCTTGGGCCTTGAGTTCTGGATCAGTAGTAAGGGAGGGGCAAGTGCCATAATTACTGCAGGCCACATGTCTCCCTGGAGTGTGTGGTTGGCTGAGGACTAGGGTGATGGCTTTTCCAGGAGGGAAGGAGGTGAAGGGTACAGGACAGGACCAACTGCACCCACTTTAAAACTGTGCCCAGCCCAGCCCCGTGTCAAGGAAACCCAAGGCAGAGGAAGATGAGTGCGGGATTCACAAGGGATTTTTTCCCCCGGGGAAAATTAAATGGTGGTTGGGGTTTTGCTGACTATACTTTGCTAAGTATGTAAACACTGCGGATGCTCAAATAATGTTAATAAGTTCCTTTCTGACTTCAAATACTGGGAAAGCTTACGTACGGATATTAGAAGGATGGCATCCCGTAACGAAAGGATGGTAGCTTAATTCTCACGTGAGTTTTTCTCTCCCTCTGTATAGGGTGACAGTGGAGGGCCTCTGGTTTGCTTCGAGAAGGACAAATACATTTTACAAGGAGTCACTTCTTGGGGGCTTGGCTGTGCACGCCCCAATAAGCCTGGTGTCTATGTTCGTGTTTCAAGGTTTGTTACTTGGATTGAAGGTATAATGAGAAATAATTAATTGGATGGGGGACAGAGTGAAGCGTCAACTTACCTAGAAGCTGGAACATGGGTAGGGAATTTAGCGTACTCAGAAATAATTGACAGTAACCCAACTAAGACACTGTCCCCGGCTAACGTCTACTGCCAAACCTCAGCATCTTTTGTATTATTGTGTATGACTTTTTCCTATCCCTGGACCACTGGATTCTGTAATTATAAGGCAACACAGCTGTAACGTTTGTTGAAAATAAACTCTGTACTTACTTTGAGTTGCTTTTGCTTTTCAACATTTTCATGTTCTTTGTTCATCCCACCAATTTTAAATGAACGCACTGTAGTGATTTAGCTCTTTTTCATAAGGAACAGTCACATAACGGCCTGAGAAGGCTGTAAGATCACAGAGAGGAGAGCTGAGGAGTCCCAGGACGTCATCTGTACATTTTACCTTCTCAGCTAATGATGGCTGGACACACAGCTCTCACGTCTTTATTTCTGGCACTGAGATGAATGTTTTCAAAGTTGCAGCATGTATAGGGAGTCATGAGAACATGTTCTATTACTGGGAATGAAATCTGTTACTGACTGCTTGACTTTAGCCCAGCCCCAGGGACCCAGAGCAGAGAGTTGTATGCCGTGGAGTGAACTGGGCAATCGAAGCGTAATACAAGACCAGCTAAGAGTCTGAATGTTATTCTGCGTCATGGTTGAGTCTAGGAATGGTGCCAAGAGCCTGCAAAGGAACAACGAACAAATATTGAAGGTGGACCACTTCTTTTCCATTGCTAATTGGCTGCCGGGTTTTGAAACAGTTTGCAGCAAACACTACCACATGGGAAGAATGGCTTACGATGACCACGTTTAGTTTAGAAGGAAGAGAAAAGATACATACATTTTTTTACAATTTAAAAATTTTTATTGCTACCAAATAAAAATATCAACTCAAAATACAATTCAAAAGTGGTATTATTAAAGAGCAACATTCATCTTACAGCAAAAAATGCAAAGAAAAGCAAAAAGGCAAATGTCTGTGAATAAAGGGTGAATGTAGCTTAAATCCTCAAAGAGCTGTATTCGTTTCATTGACAAATAAAACATTCATACTCAATTCTTATGTCCTTGAAGGATTAAGAAGCTTATCTGACAATTAGGACACACATCGTACATACTGTCGTCTGTTTTCCAAATTCGTTGACACGGTTTCCTTTGGTGCCCATTTGCCTGTCCTCACAAAGTATTTCATCTAAAAATTCAGCATAAAATATATACTGAAGCTGAAAATGTAACAAATATACAAAGCAGGACAACATATTTGTGTTTAAGTTCTACACTTCAAAAGTCTTGAAAACAAAAAAGAAAGATCAAATTCCTTATTAGTATCTCAAAAGTCATTTAGGATGCTGCTGCTAATCCTTTTAAGCACGGATGTAAGTGGACTTTTGTTTAAATTAAATTGTAAGCTTTTTCCCAAGACAAGTCAAAAGTGCCAAGATTGAATGAGAACTGTCCACGTTTTCACTCTTGACCACAGACACCATCAGAACTGATCTCGTGAATATAAGATAAATATGCCTTTACTTTTAAAATCCTAAGACTTATGAAGTCATAATCCACAGGTTTTATTCAGTAAAGAGTGGATTCTGTGGCTCAAGATGTCCACTAAAGGAGGACCAAAAATATCCTGATAATCTCAAGATCAAAACCTGATTTTATAAATAACGGAGTCAAATCCTCAGATTGTACAGCAGATTTGTTCTTATTGACGGAATGAGACCTAAACCATGCCTGGAACCCCCGGGGCTACAGAGGAGGTGGACGAGAAGGGTCACTGACCTGTCGGTGTTGCAAAGGCTTGTTGGACTCCAGACAAGCGGAGAATGCAGCGGCCCAGCACCCTGGGGCCCACGCTCCTGAGACTCAGTCTATTTATTTACAGGATTTTCAAATCTTCATCTCCTGTGGAATCTTCAGAATGCTCAGTTCAGGGCTTAGTCTCTTGATCAGATTGGATGAACACTTTTTAAAATTAATTAATTGATTAATTTAGAGCCAAGACCCCCCCCACCCCCCGGTTGCCCAGGCTGGAGTGCAGTGGTGTGATCATAGCTCACTATGGCCTCGAACTCCTGGGCTCAAGCAATCCTCCTGCCTCAGCCTCCTGAGTAGCTGGGAATAGAGGCATGTGCCACCCCACCCGGCTTGATGAATGCATTTCTGTACACCTTTGCCAAATTGTTGGTTTGCACATCCTGCATTCTTGATGGAGCTGTCATGAGAACTTGGGTGGGGGGCTTCTCTCATCTTTCTTTAACCGAATGGGTCAGAGAGCACTGCTCCGACACAAGAAAAACCCCAGGAAGGGCTGTGCACCTAACAGGCTCTTTGCTAAACCGGCTGCATAGTCTCTGTTCCCAGGATCTTCAATAGCATTATAAATCTTAACTCATCCAACATGATATATAAATACTCTGGACAGTTTGAGTGCCTTTACACAGTATTAAAAACACTTGGAACAGCACAGCATACTGTGGCCGAGACGGACACGTGCCCCTCTGCAAGGCACGGCTTGGCGGGCGGATCGCTCCTGGGCAGCTCCTTCCTTCCGTCTTTGGCAGCAGCCTCAAAGGTGAGGGCCAGAAACCTGGGTTTTCTTTTTCCTGCCACATTTATAGGAATATGGTTTAAAAAAAAAAACAAAAAGGAGAAAAGATAAAGTCTTTATGAAAGATTATGCAACTAATTAGAAGAAAGTCTCCTGTTATTCCTTAATAGCATGGCTGGTTTGGATCAAATACACTCATGCATAACGTCTCGTAAAAACCCAACTCAAAGGTAGCAAAAATAACTGTCTCCAGGCTCATTTCTGACCTGCCTTCAGACCCTAGGTAGGGGTCAGTTAGCGTGACAGCACGTAAGTTCTTTATGAATGTCTACTAAATAACATATGTTTGGAAATGAGCTGTTGATGGCAACAAAAAATAGCAGAAATGGTGTAATAATTCAGCACAGTTTTAGAAGGGAAAATGCTAATGGGTTTCAGTGATTTAGCACTAAGTAGTTTATTTCCAGAGGAAATAACATGGATTGCAGTTAATGTGCTTAATCCGCAGCACTGTCAATCATAAGTCTACTAGAATTTTTTTCAAAGTTAGGGACTAGATATAATTAATTAATTTGCCTAACTTTTTATTTTGAAAAATTATAAGCATAGAAAAAAATTAGAATTGGTATAAATTAAATTTTTGTTGGTATAATTCTTTATGTTTATATATTAGTTGGAAGTTACTTTTTCCCTGAATGCCATTTAGGCGGCCCTCCACCAAAAAAACTAAACAAAACAAAAACCCATCTCTCCCAGTTGTTCAGTTTTATTTTTTATCTTATTTTTTGAGACAAAGTCTCACTCTGTTGCCCGGGCTGGAGTGTCGTGGCATCAGCCTAGCTCACAGCAACCTCAAATTCCTGGGCTCAAGTGATCCTCCTGCCTCAGCCTCCTGAGTAGCTGGGACTACAGGCATGCGCTACCATGCCTGGCTAATCTTTTGTATATATACTTTTAGTTGTCCAGCTAATTTCTTTCTATTTTTTTAGTAGAGATGAGGTCTCACTCTTGCTCAGGCTAGTCTCGAACTCCTGAGCTCAAACGATCCAGCCACGTTGGCCTCCCAGAGTGCTAGGATTACAGGCGTGAGCCACCGCGCCCGGCCCCAGTTGTTCAGTTTTAATAAGACTGACTCAGTAGAAGAGTCCTGATCTCAAATGACTCCCTCTTCCTCCATTTTTTCCGGATAAGTTTGGAAATCTGACCCCTGACTTGTTTGGGGATCAAGAATGAGTGTTCCACCCCCACTATTTAAACAGGCAGCAGTCAACAGAGTAGCATCAAAAGGAAGGATACAGTTCCTCTCGTGAGGACACTGGCCCAGAGGGAGGGCGGCCAATGTGGTGAGAAAGCCATCGGCACCACTGGGCAATGGACGTCTTGAAGTCCCGATGACACAGTCCCGGGTCCTGCTGCCCACAGTCAGCCTGAACCCCTTCCCACTTTCGACCCCACCGTCTTGGCAGGAGTACCCTCCTGGGTGTCCCAGCCCTAAAACACATCCTTGAGGGCACGGAAGCCCGCGAGAAGTTACCCTGAAAGTCTGGGTCTCTTATTTTAAGACAATCCCATTTCCTCCCACACCATTGACCCTTTCTTCATTTAACCTGCTTGAACATTTCCCTTTCTCCTGGCCGTCTGGCATTGCGGCCACGGGGACGGCAGGGCTGGCCAGGCCCCTCCACCCTGGCCCAGTCCCCACATTCCAATACAAACCAAGCAACTGTGCGTGCTGACAGGACTAGCAAAGTGTTTCTCCCTTCTGCATGGAGCGAGGCCCCAGTGGTGGACGCTCGGGAAGACGTCCATTGATTTTGTTTTACAGAATGGCAGTGTCTTAAAGAGAAGCTCCCACCTCTCCCCACCTGCAGGTAGCATGTTCTAGGGTGAAATGTAGGTAGAGCTTTGGGTGAGGAATAAGCCACCACCCACCACTTTATTTCCAAACAAGCAAACAATTGTGTTTGGGTTTCTTTAAGAGGCAAACGTCCACCTGTCCTCTGACTGGCCTGTCCCGTTAGTCGTCAATCAACAGGATATGAGCGGGCGATGTTGTTCTGAGCACACCAATAGGCCTTTCTTATGGAAGTTCTAGGGATAATTAATCAATCTCATCTTTCAAAATAGTATCAAAAACAGGACAATAAAATCACTGTGTATGTTAGCCATACCTTGCGAAGTTTGAAAGGTCTAGTAAAATACTTGTGAGACCCTTAGCCTACCTCTGGGGAGGAAGATGGGACCTGATTAAAATAGGATCTGCGAAGAGAAATTTCCATTCCTACAAGAGGGATACTCGCTATTCAAAAAAATCCACAAGTAGGATCCATCGTCTAATAAAACTACACAAAACAATTGAATCACACTTGTACGCCAGACAGTGCTAGCATTTAAAAGTTGTGAAACCTTTCTGATTTCCCAGTTATAAAAATGTGAGGATATTTTCATTGCACAAAATTGTTCTGAGTATTAAATGAAATAACATATGTGAAACCATCAATCCCACAGGTGCTTAAAAAAGTCAGCTTCTACCCACTTCCCAAAGTGAAGAAAAAAACACTACCATGAGGTTACCAAAATTTCAGTATTTTCATAAATTTTTTTGATACATTTTTGTGAAATTTAGAGAGGTCTATATCCTTAATTTCCAGGTCATTATTAAGATTGGTTTTTATTTTTAAAATTAGCTCTTAAATTGTATTTTAAATTACACAAATAACACAAGACCACATGTTCTAATTTTTTAAAAAATCAAACACAGAAATCTCTAGATATAAAAGTGATGGCCTCCCTTCTTCCTAACCCATTTCTGCCCTCAGAGGGTGTGTATTATCACTGTGCATTTTTACAATACACTCTCATTGTCTCTTTATTATGAAAAATTTCAAGCACAGAATTAGAATTTGTATAGTGTGAATGTTTGTTGATATAACTCTTCATGTTACTAGATTGGCTGGATATTAACTTTCCTTGCATACTCTTTAGACCCGCTCCAGAACTCAATCTCTCTCTCTCTTTCCTCTCTCTACTTAACTCTGTTCTCTACCTACCCATCAGCCATCTATCTGTCATCTACTATCTACTGTCTGTCTACCGTCTATCATCTGTCTTTCATCTATCATCTCTCTGTTGATCATCTATCAATCACCTGTCTCTCATCTATCTGTCAGTCATCTACCTGTCATCTACCTATCACCTACCTATCTACTATCTAGCCTGTATCTATTTATCTATATCTGGCTATCTACCATCTGTCTGTCATCTATCCTCCCATCTAGCTACAGAGAGGGATTGCCATTGGTTTTATTTTTGAACAAATACTATAACACAGTGTTCAGCGATGTTTCACTTTGTAATGAATCTTGAGAAGCTTCCCATGCTCTTCCCCCCGTTAGACCTCAGTTCCTCTCCCCTCTGTGGAGCGTCCACATTATGAACATGCCACGGTGATTTCCACTTTGCCATGTCATCAGTTCCTTTTCTTTACACCACTTCTGAGTCTTAAATCCTTCCGTGGAAATGCTTCTCTCTTCGCAGCCATATTTTTAAAATAACGCAGACTCTTTTCTAGCTTTGTTTGTTTTTTCTTTACAGTAACCTTTTAAATCTACTTTGAATTTTTTTTTTTTTTTTTTTTTTTTGAGACAGAGTCTCACTCTGTTGAACTTTGAATTTTTTGTTCAGGACGTGAGGTGGGAATTTCACGTCATTTTTTCCCCCCATGGATATTCAGTGTTCTCAACACCACCTTTCCCCAGCGGTTTGAAATGCTGCTTTTGTTTAGGATGCACTGACTTTTGTACAATACCTGCCAAGCTTTTCTACATCATCCACCGTCTCTGGCAAAGTAATACCCTTGGTTTCAGGCAGAAGCATCACGAGGCCACCACAGAAAGATGCCAGGATACCTGTGGATCAGGGGAAAGGCATTACTGCCCAGGAACACACGGCCTGGCCCCACTGCCACCGCCTGCTCGCCCTGAGGCTGCAGGGCGCTCACCTGAACGACCTCACCAGCCACCGTTTCCAAGCCACAACTTCCAATGTCCTCCACCTGCCCCATACCCCGTACACCACCACGACCCCCGTGCTCTTGGCGTCTGTTTGTTAAGAATCATTTATGGAGTGCCTCTTTGTGCCCGACACTCAGGGCCTCACCTTTGGCTTCACAGGAAGACAGAAGCTGCCAGAGAGGAACCTGCACTTGTGTTCACTGACAGCGTCCCTCACCACACCCCCTCCCTGCTATCCCTCCTTCACAGTGCAGGTAAGACTTGTCCCTGCTTCTGCCCGAGGTCAAGGGCTCCTCACAGTGGTGATTAAACCTCTCTCTCCAGGGTCTTCACCCTATTGGTAGAAGCTTCCAAACATACTCAGGTCTCTGCCTTAACAAGCCTCCCCTCAACCACACACCGGCCACCATTTTCTGTTCTCTGGAGCCCAAATTCCTGAAATGCCAGCCTCTTCTCTTTCTCCACAGTGGTGCGCGGGCAAATGTTTAACAGCTGGTTTTGGAAAATAAAGCCCTGGTTTGTAGCGTTTGCCCACTGGCAAGGTGTAAACGCTGCCCCGTGGGCGTCAGGCCACCCACACACATCACTGGATGCGGCACCGGAAGAGACGTGCCACAGCCCACCACTCCATCCCCACCACAAAGACACAAATAACCCAAGAACACAGACGACGGTAAACACTCTGTCAATGAATTAGTAGCTGATGGATGTTAAGGATTTATTACTTCTGTTTTAAATATGTTTTATATTCTTTAATTTTTAGTGATGGCTGTGTTTAACAACCGGCCCATAAAATTCTTGAAAATGTAACGGTCTCCCCTGGTGAATGGGTGCCAGCCTGTCCCAGTCCAGGCCCCCCACATACTGGCTGGCCCTGAGCCACTGGCCCCACTGCACTGCACTCTGCTTGGATGTGGCTGGTCTCACGCCCTCCTGCCCCATGCTTTCCTCTTGCCTGGCTCCGTCTTGTGGCTCGTCCTCCCCTCCACTGGGCCTACACTTTGCAGCCTCAGGGCTCTGTCCTGGGCCTCTGCTTTCTTCTCCCTCCATCCTACTTCCCGGGGTCTCTGTTGACACACTGTCAACAGTGCTGTACGTTCAGGTGGCTTCCAAACCTGCATCCCTCGGCCACACTTCTCCCGAGAGCAGCAGCCCCGAGCCCCCTGGCTCCACACCGCGGCCACTTGGAGTCTTGAGGGTGCCTCAAACCACGCAGCCAGCACAGACCCCCACGGGCCCCTGCAGCCCTGCCCCAGGCCCCTCAGCCCACGCAAGTCATTCTGTCCTGACTTCTAAGACGTTCCTTGACTCTGTCTGCTCCCCTCTGTTCCCACTGTCACTGCCTTATGAGAAGAAGCCACTATCATTCTTGATTGCGACATTCTGAAACTGTCTCAGCCCAGCGCCGGCCTCTCCAGCCCATCTGCGTATCTGCCCTCACAGTCATGTTTCTAAAGGGCAAGTCCAACTCTGCCAGCCCTGGGTGACACTCCAGTCACTTCTCATTTCCATCTGGATCGAGAGCAAAGCCTTTGCATGGCAACATCCTGCGTTACTGGCCCCTGCCACCCGCAGCACTGTGTCCTTCAGGTCCCCCTCACGCACTACACTCTGTCCCTTAACTTCCCGGTGCTTGAGGATGCCGTCTCCTCCGGCCCTGGGCTCCCCCTGCCTGGAGCACAGCACACCTCATGGAGGCATCTGCCCATCTTCAGAGCTCTGCCTGGACGCCGCTTCCTTCCCCCCCTTCTCCCCTTGACCCAGCGGGGCCAGGGGTCCCTGTGCCATGTTCTCACAGCTGCCTCTCCTCTCAGGGTCTCAGCAGAGAGCACATTGTCCTCACTGAGTTTTTAGAAATTTGGCTCTGTGAAGGAAGGGCCAACGTGCAGCCTGGGTGCCCACTCTGATGGGCCATGGTCCTGGAGGGTCAGGCACATGTCTCCTGGACTCCTCTGCCCTTGTCAGACACTGCACTCTGCTTTTTCATGCTGGCCACAGAACCAACCAACACTCAGATCGATGATCAAAGCCCAGTGAATAGTGTGAGGTGATCTTTTATTGAGTTCACTGGTGTCAAGGGGTTAGACGTTGCTTTTTTTGTCCCTGGCACTGTCGAAGGATTTTTGCATGAATCTGAAGGTATGTCCTCATGAGCTCAAAATTTTCATTCGAATTTCAAATTTCAACTGTTGAACAAGAAATTAAAAACATTCCCTATTGAGAGTGAGGAAGTGGAAGTGGAGGAAAGGTCGAGTGAGAACAAGGCCAACCAGTGTCCCCTACAGCGGAGCAGGCGGGGAGGGTGGGAGCTACCCCCGCTGAACTGCCTGGGCCTCCTGGACTCCGGCCCCACCCGTCCCCGGTGCTACCGTGGAAGAGGTTGTGGAGCACGTGTGGGTGATTGTGAGTTCCCTGTTCTCTCAGCATAGCATTTTTGGCATCAAAGAAAATTAAAATATGATACTGATAGAAAACAGTTAAAAATGCAATTAATCCTTAGGCTTATTTTTAAACATACCAAAGATCCAATTGCATCCCCCGAAAATTACCTGTTCTGTTTCCCAATACCATAAGAGTTTCATAGTGTTTGATTTTAACTCAGAACCTAAACAAAATGGCTAAATGAAACATTGTTTATCACTACCCTTTAATATAAATTAAAGCCATGTAGGATTTCAAATTTTACTGTAATCAGATTGGCTCCTCAAAACTGAAGCAGTTGTCATAAAAAGATGAAATGGATATCATTAATAACATAATAATCTAATAATCATTATAGGGTTCCATTAATGCAAAGAATGTAGATGAAAGCTCTTAAGAATAGCATAAAAAGTGAGTTCTTACCGAAGATTATCAGAGGTAGTTCTAGCCACACAGCTGCTAGCCGGAAGAGCAGAAATGGGGCTATGATTCCCCCAAAATCACACAAACCTGAACACAGTGAAACTCCAAAGTTTCTGTGGAATGAAAAATAGTTTTAAATGAAAACTATTTTGTAAATAAATTCAAGATAATCAAGTATGCGGAGAGATTCAATAGCAAAGAAGATGTGACAACACTTTTCGTCTCTAGTTTTTAACCTTGAAAACCTCACTGTCGCATACTCTAAGCAAACCATGTCCATTCTGCACTGTTTCACAGTGGGGGCAGTGAGGAAGGCTCCAGTGTCGGCGGGAAGGGATTCATCCACCAGCAGCTCACGCCCCGCCTGCTCTGTGACAGTACGTGCCCCTCTGGTACCCCGGCATGGCAGCAGTGTGCCCATGGAGGATTTCCCCAGCAAAGGAGGCTGATCTGCGCTAATCCATGCACACTGTCTCACTTCCTCCTTCAGTAACCGGCTGCTCACAAATGTGAGGTGTGTAACGCAGCCTGAAGAGAGTTCCATATAGCCTTGCAGCAGGGTGATGCTGGTGGACGCAGATTTAACCCACAATCCAAGCAAGTGTGCTAAGAGGTCTTCTGGTTCCAATTCTAGAGCCTTTTCACAAAACCATAGGTGTGTATGAAGATATGATATGAGAAATACTTCTATTGCAAAACGTGGCAGGTGGCAACACAGAAAGCAGCTACAACTCAGAGCATCTCTTCTTTACTGGCTGAATTCAGCCCAGGCTAACATATCACCAAGCTAAGGAAACTATTTTATAGTTTTTAAGTCAACTTAAAATATGTGACTATAGAGTTACTTAGGAGAAACCACGACATGTATGTTGGAATTACCGTAATGTTGTTGGGTACAATTCTGAATTTACCAAATAAACAATTTCAAAGGCCATGGTTATGCCTAGTCTTCCCAGGGTAGCAACTGTGGTCCTCAACCATGGTATCCCTGCAAACACAGAAAGTTTAAAAGGGAGAAGTTAGGAGTCTGATTTCATTAACATTGTACAAAACAACAAAAGGCATTTGCTTAGCGCTCCCTAGCCTAAAGTATTTGCTAATTTTAAGCACAAATGATAGAACCTTCTAATATTGTAGCCAAATTTCAACAACCACCACCAGAATGACAGCTAATATTTGAGTGTGCTAGATGTCTTTCTGAGCAGGGTAAATTATAGAAATACAATTCAAGGACCATTTGTTGAGCAGCCACTACATTGGAACAATGAACTGTTTGGGGACTGCTCTGGTTATATGAAGAAACTCTCCTTTCCTCCCTCGGAACTAGTGGGAAATGCCAAACGTTCTCTATTAAATATTTTTTTTCTTTTGTGTTTTAAGGACAGAAGGAGTGGAGTATTTTTACTCTAAAAAGTCAGTGCTCTAAGTTTCCTAAGAGTTGTGCAATTTATGTCATCTAGGAGATTTGGTATGAGGACATATGATTGCATAAACAAGACCGTATCTGCTCTTCAAAGCAAAGCTAAGGACATCCGGCATGTCTAGCTCTCATCTGTGAACAGATGAACACCTTTTATACTCATGTGCATGCTCACTTAGCACTAAATCGTCCCGTTGTCTTCTAGAAGCATTATTGCACCTTCCTGAATATATACATTTTTAGGAGGAAAGTGGGTATGAATGAGGAGGAGGCAAGAGAAGAATCAAGCTCATAGATATCTGTGTATTCCCTCTAGAGAAGAGTCAACAAATCAAAAAAGCTAAAACTCACTAAATAAAACAATTGCCCAGGAGGGCAAGCAGAGAAATAGATGGTTCGAGAGTCCAGTCATTGCTGGGAGGCCCCACTTTACTGCGTTCTGCCTGCAGTTGGGCTGAGGATATCCTGGTGAACTCGGTATTTTTTCCAGATGAGAACACCTGTAGCTGTCACACTAACAGTTACATCAGGGAGCGCGGAGGATCAGAGTTGTGCTGATGCGCTGGGCCACCATCTGCTCTGGCACAGGGCAGTTGTCAACATGTGTTTTATTTAGGCTTTGCTTTTTCATGAAGGCCAGGGAGGGGCATGAGGAAATGCATTCCACCCCTGTCCTTCGATGAGCAGGTGGTGCTGGGGACGGAAGGGGGGAGCCGTGGCCCAGATTCCCTGGGTCCCGGCCCGATGGGGCAATCTCCCGCTGCTCTCGGCTGCAGTGAAGAAGGCTGCCTGCTACCTTGGAAATGATCTCATATCCAGGTTAGGTACTTAAGTCATAGGATTCTTTTCATCAAATCAAGATCACTCTATAAGTGAGTCTCAGTTTAGGTTTACAACTGAGGCTAGGACTATTTGATGGACAGAGCCAAACAAAAACCAGGAAACCAAATTAAAACACGTAACCACCATGAGAAACATGCGGTTAGCTCAGAAAAATAACTAGTCAATTCAGCAAAATGTTCAGAAACAATGCCAAGTTGTCACACTTGGAGACACATGGTCTATCCTACATGAGGACCTTAATCTGAAAGACTCCCCACTCTTTTCCAAGCAGTAGAGTCCAGAATCTAACCATTAATATATCAAGACAGACATTTTATTGAAATGTGTAACGAGAGCAGTCCCTAAGGCACTGAACTGTTCATGAACTAAAGAGTAAAAAGAAAACAATTTATTGGGAAGTGTGAATAATTATATATGCACACACAAACTTCTGATCATTCCAGTAATACGCTAAGTTCATTTTGGGGTGGTGGCAGACAACTTTTGGTAGCAATGGCAAAAACCACAAGACAATTTAAAAATGAGTACTAAAACTAAAATTGTCTCCCGCAGAGTTAAATGAGAACACAGAAACAATGTCCCTCGCTGAATGGGGACCTGGTCAAGCTGCTAGAGAGTACTGGGAACAGTACCTGGATTATGGAAGAAAGGACACAGGATTTAAAATAAAGAAAATGTACCATCTGTGAACTAAAATAAAATCTGAAGCCCCCAGCCAACTGAATGGACCCCCTCTGGCCAGCGGGACCCCAGAAAAACCAGAAAACTGACGGGCCGGCCATGAGGAGGAGGGAGGCCAGACACACCTCATGGTGCCTCTCTGGCTTTTGGAGTTACTGTCAGGAAGAGCTAGATGCTAAATCATTAACGGGACCTAAGGCCGAGCAAGACAAAGTTTCAATCACACCTGCAGGTCATCAAATTACTTAACAGATCGCTCTAGGGGTCTGTCCCATGGCTTGTCTCTGATTAGCAGACTTCCTTATTTTAACTTAACACATCCCAAGCCTTTAGACAAAGCTTCATTTCTTTAATTACAAATCAAAGAATCTTTAAACCCACCTATAACCTGTACTCCCCCCACCTTTAAGATGTCCCGCCTTTTTGGACCAAACCAATCTATGCCTTCCACGTGCTGATTTGTGACTTTACGTGTAATTCCTGTCTCCACAAACGTATAAAACCAAACTGCAACCAGCCACTTTGGGCACATTTTCTCAGGACTTTGTGAGGCCATGTGTTCTGGACCGTCAGTCACACACATTCGGCCCAAGAATAAACCTCTTTATTTTACCGAGTTTTTTTTTTAATGTTAATACATCTGCTCTGATTTCCGAAATAAAATTTTGTAAAAAGTCCTAATAGAGATATGTAAGTTAAGATATATGAACTTACTTTTCACTTAGAGAGAAATGAAAGTGAAAAACAACCTTTCATTTCAAAAAGAAGACTTAGCAAAACTGCTAGGTTTGTAGCCATCCTAAATAAACTCAAAGATGGCACACAGGTATGGATAAAGAAAGCTCTTTGTTTTCCAGACTTTAATTAGAATTCAGAAATTTGGGCCAGAAGCAGTGAATCTTAGATAAAGATACAGTCAGAAAGACTATTTGTTTTTCCAGAATTTCATTCTTCAGACCGTGCAAAGTTGGGTTCGGTGGAGGGAAAGCGAGTGCAACCGTTTTCTGTGAGATAATGTTAGGGCTGGTTTCTCCCAGAGCTCATCAGCATTCTGTGACGTGGTCGTCGCGAATGGCCGAGGGAGAAGCCGTTCTAATGTTAACGTACAAAGTCTCAAAGCCTCTTGGAATCGGAAGGGCAGCCAGCTCGGGAGGAGCCTCCGCTAACATTTGGAACTCACTGTAGGGATGTGGAACTTATTCTTGCCAGACATCATGACTGACACATGACTGTAAAAACAGCCAAATCTGCCAAATACATAAAGTGTGTCCAGAATAAGAGCAATTAGTTTTCAGTCTTTCTGAGGACAATTCTAAAGCTTTGATCAGGAAATTACGTCTATAAAATAAAACTGGTAAGAACAAGAAAAAAAGTCTGTTCTTTGCTTCATATTTTCCAATATATGAAAATGTTTTCTACAAAATAGCTTGATTCCCACCTACCTACTTACTTCAAACTTGGTTAGGACACACAGTCTTAAATGCTTTTTGGGGACACACTGAATGCGACACACATTAAATTCATCCCACTCCATCCAGGACCAGAGAAAACCAGTGGCTGGCAATTAACAAACACCAAGAAGACACATGTTGACAGACAGCTATTGCACAAATGCCCCCTCTCAGACCGTGTTAACTCAACGTGGCAGGTTGAACAGCATCACCCCCAAATTCTTGTCTACCTGGAATCTCAGAAAGTGACCATATTTTGAAATAGGGTCTTTGAGGATGTAATTACTTAAGGTGGCACAGGGACAGAGAGGAGAGAGTCACGTGAATACAGAGACAGACTGGCATGTGCCAAGGAACGGCAAGGCATGGCAGCAGCCACCAGAAGCTCAGAGAGAGGTGTGATCAGATCCCCCCTCAGAACTGCCCGAAGCAACCAACCCTGGGACACCCGCATCTCAGACTTCCGGCCTCCAGAACTCTGAGAGAATAAATGTCTGCTGTTTCAAGCCACCCAGTTTGTGACGGCAGCCCCAGGGAACTAATACACTCAAGGAAGATAAGAGAAATGTAAACAGGCAGTTTCTGTTTATCATCACCCATCCCGATAGGTCAGAGGGCCTGTACGTCTTGTGTGTGTGTGTTCTGAAGGTTGGCATTTCTGTAACTTTACCCAGATAGTGTCTACCCGATGTTTGGGGAATTCACGAAGCCTCATCCACTTGATAGACTCATCTGTAAGTGTCGGACAGTTCTGACTCCTACAGCATTGCCAGTTCCTCTGCTGACCCTCAGAGGATTCTCAAAGACAGACAGCCTCTCCTGTGCAGACACAAAGGACCCCAGAGAATCCAGCTGTCTCTGCAGTCTCCACTCCACACCCCCCCAGAACACGGAAATAATGAACTTACTCTAATTCACAAGGCCCTTGGGAGCAGCAAGGCTTCCTCTTTCCAGCCCTGCTGTGTTCTGTGGCAATGATCATCTGGGTGGTGTTAATGTGCCCCTGGGGTCACCTGCAACCTCTGCTTCCTCCTTAGCCTGCACCATTCACCAGTCACCAAGCTCTGAAAAATTTAACTCTGAAACATCCCTGAAATGAAACCACCGTCTTCCATCCAGGCCCTCTGCCATGACCTTGGTTCCTGCTCTCGGCATCTCTTCCTCCCTGCAGCCTTGTCCAAACTGCTTTAGTGATACCCAGCTCACTCCGCCTCCTCCCAACGCTCATGGGACAGCGCCCAAGCTCTTGGCATGGTCTGGGGGCCAGTCGTACTGGTGACTGACCATCTCTCAGGGCTCCTGGCCTGGGTTCCAGCCACAGCAAAGAACCTTTACTTCCTGAACCCACAAAGGTGCTTCACACTCCCGTGAAACTACTTTGGAAAAAATCCCACATCTCCTCTCCTCCTATCCAGTACTTTTCCTTCTCTACTCATGCCTAGTTCTCACTTCTGGGAAGCTTCTCTGGACAGCTCCCATGGATTGATCACTCCTCCCACCTATTTTTGTTTTTGCTGTTTCTAAATCTTGCAAATAATTCTATTAGTTCATTTATCATAATAAAATTATTCCCATTAAAGTGTCTGTATCCCTTAATAGGTTTCGAACCATTTGAAGTCAAGAACTGTGTCTTTGTTCTGCGGGCAGCCTCATTGTTCAGCATGGCGCCAGCAATGCGGCAGGTGCTCGGGAAACATGTTTGACGACGTCACTGATATCGTAAAAGTCAGTCAGATAACAGAGACTAAAAGGAAACTGTGTCACTATAAGCTAGACTTAGCACAACATCTATTTCATCCACAAATGAACCTAAAAACTGAGAAAACAGAAACATCTACAGAACTAATCTCTTATCTTCAAAGTTTTTATAACAATTAAGCAGAAAACTGTGTGACATCACAAAAGCTTGTGTGGTGCCAAGACTGTGATTTGATGGTACATTTCCTAAGGACAAGTGGCTCCCTAAACTTTACTATTTTGATTTAAGTTTTTTCAAGTTCTTCGACTGCCAGACAGATTTAGGGTAAGATTACCTTCTGGTAAGAATGCAGTGACAAGGCATGCCACCCCTGCCACGATATTGCTTGCCGCAAAGGGGAGGCGTCGTCCAACACGCTCAATGGTTAGTAAGATCAAGAGAGCTCCTGGCAGTTCCACAACTCCTGAGATGAAAAAGTCTAGATAGAGGTTGCCTCCTACAATTCCCAGGCGCATGACAAGTCCTTGATAGACCACTGCACTTGTGAACCTGCAGCAACATTGAAAGACACCAGAGAAGAAGAAGGAAGAGATGACTTCAGCCTGATTGGAAGGAAGAGGCATGTCGTAAATTTAACACAAGCTTTTAAATCCATCACAGGTCCAACTTACCAAGCAAACATAAGGATAAGTGTGCACTTCCTCATTTGGGGAGTTCTCACCAGATCTAAAATGGATGGATTGCTAACTTCCTCATCTGTAACAGTGATCTATGTAAGAAAAGCAGATTTCAGAAGCAATATACAGCAAAAAACACACCCTGCACAGGAAAGAATTGTCGTTAACCAGATTCAAAGCTACGGAACTGGATGATCTTAACGAACTGACCGGGGTCTTTCATAATTACACCTTAAAACCTGAGAATGAAAAGGCTTGTCCTCTGGTATTTTGAGTAGGTCAAATTCACAAAGCTGGGGTTCCTGCTTGGAGAATCTGTTCTTAGCAAAATCACAATACTTCATGTTAAACTGCTCTGAGTAAACAAGGACAAAAGGTAACATACTTGTGCACATTTATTAAATTGGCAGAAAATGAGAGTGAAAGTGGATAAAGCATGTGGGATCCAACCAAGTGTTTCTTTATGTTATATATTAAATCTTCAAATCTTACTTTGACAAACAAAACAATGTTCAGTCTAAGAGCAAGCATCAAGCCTCAAAGGTCTTATTTTGCTTTTGTCCATTCACTGGAATCTAGCATTTTTTTGATCCAGGAAAATTCAGCTAATCTCTGTCTGGCCATCCAAGAAGTTGTTCTTTTCTTCAATTCAACAAATATTATTGTTGGCCGACCATGTACAAGGCACTATACAGGAAATAAAACAAAGGGCAAACCTCCGTAGTCACAGGCTGCTTCTAGTTGAGTGTGCCAAAGGTGTCAGAGCATAGTTCCCTGCAGTGGCCACAGTGCCACCTCTCCATGCACCTGCACAGTCGGCCACTTCTGCTTGGAGGCCCTGTGACCTCCTCAGTCCCGATTTCACCTCTTCTGGGAGGTCTTTCGTAACCTTAGCAGACCTGATGAATGCCCACCTGTGCCTCTGCCCCACAGCCCTCTCTCAGCACCGATACCACTGTTCCCTACGGGTCTCCTCTTTCTCCCTCCTGGAGTGCTGGAGCTCTTGGAAGGTGGGGACTGTATTGCAGCACCAAGCTACGTGCCTGGTGTTCGACAACTGCATAGTGACTGAATGCTGGAGCAAGAAGCCAGTGCCCTGGCAATATCTGTTCCTCAAGACGATGCCCTCAGTTTTTGTCCTCAAGTAAGAACCCTGACTACTAAGGACAGGAGCCCTCCTGTCTGTTTGCTCAACTCCAGATCTGGCCCAGACTGAGTGGGAATCTAGGCAAAATTTCCCCAAGATTTTCAGCTGAAAGTCTCTCTACCAGTAGTCACAAGAATTTGACCTGGAGAAATTCACACCAACAGTACTTTGTCAATCATGTATCTAGACAGTAAATTCAAAGGGCCAATTGAAGCCTGACATCCTGTGCCTATGTTTGCTCCAGGAAAATCACACACACACAAAAGTAGACAGTGAAATGAAGGGTTTTTTTTTTTTTGAGACAGTCTCACTCTGTTACCCAGGTTAGAGTGCTGTATTTTTTCTATACCAAGACACATTGGTTTTCCACATTTTAAAATTTCTTAAATTGGGATGTGTCCTACAGCTGAACTGATAAGAAAGCCATGTGTCAGAGGTTAAACAGCATGGTTTCTTACTCAGTAGTACATAAAACCATTGTGTCTTAAAATCAGTAGTATCTTAGAGTGAACAAAACAATAATTTCCATGATGAGGATGGCACAAGACTGACCACTGATTTTACCACCCATTCTTTCCTCCTCTCTTTTGATAGCAGAACCCATGGAATTTTAGTTGGGCACATGGCTGCCTGTCAACAGTCACTTCTTCTAGCTTCTCTTTCAACTACAGGTGGCCCTGTGACTAAGACCTCAGCAGTGAGGTGGTCGTGGATGTCATGTGTATAAGTTCTAGGTGCCATCCATTAAAAAGGGGATAGCCTGATGGAAGAAGAAGACGCTGGTGAGTTTCCACACACACCCTATTGCAGATGATGGTGGAGACACAAGATAAATGGAACCTGGTCCTGGGGGCCTTGTGGAACAGAGCCGCCTTGCCAGAGCTGAGCTACTCACCTCTGGAGGGATGTGTTAGAGAGTAAACACTTTTTTCTTTTTTTGTAACTACAGTTTTTGGGTTGCTGTTTCAGCAGCAAGTTGATCTGGACCCTAATTAATACAATGCCCATTAAAATGCTCCCTGAGACAACCTTCAACATTTTAAGACCCCAGTGAGGGAATTTTCTTTATCTACCTTTTGCTGCTCCAAAAATAAGGCAGGTATCCTGCAGAAATTAGTCCACAACATCGAGAAGGATGGAATCCTCCCCAACACATTTTATGAAGCCAACATCACCCGGATACCAAAACCAGGAAAGGATGCAACAAAATGATTATGAAAGATTTTCAAAGTCTGAGTGTCTTAGATATAGCTATTCATGGTGATTTTAACAAATATTTTTAAAAAGTCATCTCTGTGTCTGGCATTGGGAATACAGAGATGAAGGAGTTGGTCCTTGCTTTCAAGGGATTTAGTCATTTAGCACTCTTCTGTCTTAGAGCAGAGAGGTACTACAGAGAGGTGATCCAGTGTTACAGAGGTGCAAAGGAGGGCTCTATAAATCAGAAGGAGGTTCTAGAAGACTTTCCAGAAGGAATGACTCAAGTTAGATCAGGGAGAATTAGTGAGTGCTGAGCAGCTAGAGGCGGTACTGCAGACCAGGTAGATGCCTGTGCAAAGGAGCAGAAGTGTGGGAGGGGACAGCCCTCCCTGTGGTTGACTGGAGCTGCCGCTGGAGTGCTTGAGTCTGTGTTAAGGAATTTGAAGTCTACTCAAAAAGTTCTGGAGAGCCTCCAGAGACTTTAAAGCAAATCTAGAAAACCTCACAATGGCAGGACAGGATGAAGGATAGGAAGGTGATGGGGAGAACAGTTTAGAGACATTTAGCAATAATCTAGGGAGAAGAGATAGGACAGTATTGGTGGAATAAAGACGAGGTGATGGATTTGAAAGTATAACAATAGCTTTAAGAAAACTCAAGCCTTCAGTCAGATGTGCCATGAGATGGGAAGAAAAGAAGAGAAAAGACTACTAAACCACCAGAGACAGCAGCTATAATCTCAGGATTGGCCCCAGAGACGAGGGCACAGGCCTGTGGGATTGATTCAGTGGGGAGACAAAGGGAGGGATGCCTGGCCCCTTTTTCTTCCTACCTACAGCTCTATCCCTTACCATGAAGAGCCTCTCCTGCAAGCATGTGGACACCCCATACAGTTTTGTCCTCATCTCCTACAACAAACAGCTGCTTCGGAGGCCTGAGGGTGTGCATAGGGTATCCCTGGGAATATAAAAGCCTGGGTAGAGGCTCATGCAGGCGTTAAAGCAGGGTCATGGCTGTAGGCTTCTGGTTGCCCAGAGTGCTCTGGGAAGGAGAGATTGAGTTGCAGGTAGCCATGTATTCTGGGCTCAGAGACATCTCATGCTATGAGGCTGGGCCTGGCCAGAGGAGGGCAAGAGAGAAGTCTTCTTTGCCCAGACTGAGGGTGGCACACATGAAAATGGAGGGAGGAGAAGACTTTTCTAAGGGCTGAACTTTTGCCATGTGTCTCAGATTTGAGTTCTACAGAGATACTGGCAATGTCTACTTTTAGCCAGATTGGCTGTTTCCTCCCCAAAGCCATTCTTGACCTTTATGACCTGTTCAATTCTTCTTCTGCTCTAAAAACTCCATATACTGTTACTGATAGCACTGATCATGTTTGCATTTCACACTTGTTTGGGTGATTATTTGATTCCTGTCCTTTCCCCCTGAGACTGTGTTCTATGAGAACAAGGACAAGGTCAGTCTTTGTTTTCTACTCCATCCAGGTACCAGTGACAAATTTGCTTGTTGTAGATGTTCAATAACTATACATATGGGTTTTTTTGGAGTAAACAAACAATTTGCAGTTTTTAAATGCTTAACGAATCAGGAACTCTGCATATTTTTCTGATATGTCTTAAGGTCAGAGTATGCTTGACAAAGTGGGAACATGTTAAATGTTTCATTGTACAAAGGTGAATTTTTCCAGACCTTAATATATTGATCTAGATGAATATTATGTGGCTTCATTTGATTTTGCAAAGCAGATCATTCCCATGTAGAAGCAGTGGTGGAAATACTGGTATAAGAGGAGGGAAGCCCTTTTTGAAATGGAAACTGTTTCTGAGCTGGCAGAGTAATCTCTCCAAGACGGGAGAGGAAAGGAAGCAAAGCGGTGGATGGGAAGACTGAAATTTAAGCAGAATTTAGACAGAACTAGAAATAAATATAGGATTACTATGCCATGAAGGCATAGATTTATGCATTATTTTAATAATGTTTTGGTTGGAACTATGTAAAAGGAGGAAACTATTTTAGAACAAACAGTTTGGAAAAAAGTGTAAATTGTACAACTACCTTTGCCAAATTACTGAGTATTGTATTGTTAGAAATCAAAGACCAACTTATGAGTCTTTTCTTTATAGGGGCTACCACAACTAGATGGGAAAGAGAAATAGAATACTACTGTGCTTGAACCAGAGAAAATGAATGAATAAGACAGACAGGAAAGAACAGTGGAGAGGCTTACTGCTTACAAGAAAGATCAGCCTTGGCAACATGCACCTTATCCAAACAAGCAAGACAAAGACTGTAATAGATGTTTGCCGACTTTTCTCCTCAACTCTGTTCCTTTGCAGCTATAACAACAAATGGATCAGAAAGGAAGGGTCATGTATAAAGGTAGGACCATCTGGAGCTTCTTTCTTCTAGTCCTAGAAGAATTTCAGTGAGGGGAATACACTGCTTTCCAAGGCAGCTCACGCTGCCTCTAGATATTTCTATTAGAAAGTTCTTGTTCATGTTGAGCCTAAGTATGTCTTCTTATAGCTTCTATCTGCTGGCCTTTGGTACCTTTAGAATAAATCTAATTCATGTTTGACACAAGATCCCTCAAATATTTGTAAGACAATGCCATGTCTCTGTTCCTTCTCTTGTCTGTATTTCTTTTTCTGTAGGCTACCTTCTTTGCTCTCCTCTGCAAATGTGTGGTCTCAGCTATCATGTCTTTTATCTTTGATGTCCCTGATTTCGGTATAGATTAGAATGCTAAATATGTTTTTGCTAAATATCATCTTGCTAAATATTATATGGTAAATAAATATTCATTTTAAGTATTATATTGCCCTTAATGGAAAAAATATTTTTCATGGACATATTTTACTATAGATGCCTATGAAGCTCAATGCTGGATAAATCCTTGTCTTTTTCAAATTATTCTGCTGCTGAGCTGTGTCACTCCTGACTTTATGTAGTCACTTGTTTCGATCATTTGTTGTCCTATGGCCCTAGCCTGGTGAATATTTCAGATTCTAATTCTGTCATACAAACTGTTTACTGTTCTTCACAGTTTTATGCAATAGCAAAAACTGTTAGTGACACCTCTTTATTTCCATCCCAATTATTGGTAAATCTTGATCAGGAAAGGCCCAGTGTTAAAGCCTGTAGTTACCCCTAGAAGGAACTTACTCACAGGTTGTCATCAACCTGCTAATTGGTATCCTTTTGGTTTGGTTGTTCAATCCATTACAGATCTATCTTATCATGCTGTCATCAGCTCCAGTGGCCTTCAACTTTCACTGCACATTAAAGTCAGTTGAAGAACTTTTAGAAATTCTGATGTCTAGTCCCCACCCCAGGTCAACTAAGGCAGAATCTCTGGGGTGGGATCCAGGCATTGGTATATCTTAAAGTTCTCTAGGTGATTTTAATGTGTAGCCAAGATTGGAAACAACTGACCTAGCCCAAAATTTCCCAAACTTCTTTGATGACAATAATTGTATGGGGTACAGCTTGTAAGTTCAAACTCCTACTGCCATCCCTTAGTCACTGAATCAGAATCTCCTAGGAAGCTTCAGAAACCTGGAGACACTGACAGCTCAAACTTAAGACATTTTTCCACCAAAAGGATATGACCAGAGAAGTAATCAAATCTCTGTTAAAATACAGATTTACTATTTTAACTACATTTCTTTGTACAAGAAAAGGAAGGGTCAATATAACTTACAGACCTATAATCAATTGTATTTTTCTGTGATAAAATATCATCTTATTTATGGTAGCCTCTCAGATGAAGTCACATATCTACACACCATTGTGAATCTTTGAGGATACTTATTTATTCAACAGATATGTACTGAGTGACTGTTCTGAGCCAGGCCTCATCACAAGCAGGGGGGTACTATTATGAGAAACTGATAGACATAATCCTTATCTTCACTTTTTCACAGTTTCGGGTGGGGTGGAGGAGAAATAGGCAGAAAGCAAGTGCCCTCAATAAGTATAAATTGTGGTAAGCTGAAGGCAGGAAAGAATGCTGAGATCAGGAAGGATGGGTATGGTAGTGGTGAGGGAGGGCTTCTCCACGGAAGTGACATTTAAGCTGATACAAGAAGCCTGAAAAGACAGCCCTAAGAGGAGTGGAGGGGAAAGCACTTCCAGGCAGGAGAGCAGCATATGAGAAGCTCTGGAGCAAGCAAGAGCCTAGTCTATTCAAGGGACAGAATGAAAACCAAGCAGTGGGTGGGCAGAGAATGAAGTATGAGAGAATATGGGGACAGATTTTGCATTATGATAATGAGTTTAAATCTTATTCTAAGTTAAATGGTAAACCACTGAATGCTTTTAAGTGGGTGAGCGGGTGAGTGATGTGCTTTTGCAGGGAAATGATGGAACAGGGGCTAAGGGAAGATGGAAGAAGGGAGACCGGTGGGGATGTTTTGCAGTAGTCCAGGTAGGAGATGATAATGGCATGGACTAGCTTGTGGAGGTGGAGAGGGTGAAAAGCAGATGTATTTTGGAGATACAATGAAAAGTACTTGGATATGGAGTATAAGAGAAAGGGAGCAATCAAGAATGAACATTTGGTATAAAATATCACTTGCCTAATAAATCTTGTCCACATGTATCTTGTATATGAATAACATTTTATTTGGATGGGAAATGCTTGGGATAAATAAATAAACCATAATCAAAGAATCAGTTAATAAATGCCTGCTGTGTACAGGTACTGGGCGGCTGCTGTGGGATATGCTTATCTGATTAACATGGATCTGCTTCCAAGAAAGCGTCAGGGAAGTTGGGTTCCAAGACCAGATCTGCCATAAATTATTTCATTGCCGGTATTTGGCTAGTGACATAATTAATGTGGAGCTGATAACTAATATAGATAACCTCCTTATCTAGAATGGTAAATTAAAATAGTAATTAAGGTTAGAGGAACATCATAAATTTATGATTTGTCCATCCATTTTGTGACCTTAGGTTCACTTTCCTTTTCTGTAATATGAGGGCTTTTGACCAGACAATCTCTCAACTGTTGTGTAGCCTATGACGTTCTGTGTTTTGGTCACCAATTTATAGAGACAAGACACGCTTGTCACATAAAGCATATTTTTGAACATTCTAAAATAGATGCCGAATGAATGGGTCAGGCGGGGTTGTCTTGGAAAAGTCTGATAAAGGAGAGGTTAGTCCAGAGTAGGTTGGTCAAGTGAAAGTTTGCTCAGGGAAGAGTGAGCAGGTCAGTTTGGCGGAACTAGAAGTTGTAGTCAGTTAGGAAACACTGGCACAGAAGCTTGCAAGGATTTGTTCAGATGGCATTGTGGAGAGTCTTGGATACTCTGTTGAGATGTTTCAGACTTCACCCTTTTGTAAGCTGAGAGCAATAAAACCAAACTTTATTGGCTTCACCCTTCCAAATCAATTTCATGTGTATACAACATAACACGATCTGTAAGTCAGTTGGGGCCAAGATCAGTGGTCCCAGTGAAAAGCACTTGTCTCTTGACCCTGGGACTTCCACTTGTGTCCTCTACGCTAGAAATAGAAGCAACCTTTGGGATATGATCTGGTAGAGAAAGATTTGGATATGCTGGTGTTTGACTCTTCACCACATTCTACTTCTGAGACTTTGAGCAGACTGCTCTGCACTGTAGTTTTCTGATCTCTTAAGCAGGGCCAATAACACCCTCTTTATGAGGTTATTGTGGAAATTGAATGTTTGACTTCTAAAGTCTTGTGAACACTAAAGTTTTCATGTGCCCCCGATAAGCGTGTGTGCACAGCACATACTTGGCTCACTGCCTAATGTCAGCAGAGTTATTTGAGGCTCCCTTTCAGGCGGCATCGTTCCATTTCATTGAACCTCACAGGCTTACAATACAAACTTGACTAGTCAGGAAGTTTTACTGCGAAGCTTTACAGAAACGTTCTTCACTTGACGGTTATGATGGGGAATAGAAAGAAATGCTGAATGGGGAAGCAACCTGGAGTTTTGATATGTTCCTTAAGTTTGCATCCTTCCATCTCCCTAGGATGAAAACCACTGGTGACGTGATTCCATTCTTTCTGCAGGCGAGTTGCAATGCTTTGATGGGCTGGGGAAGCAAGACGGTTGAAAGCCACTGCTGTGGAGAATAAATAATGGTGTCCTAGAAACTTCCCCAGCAAGATTCAGAAGGTAACCTAAGACCCATGGCTTCATGGTGGTTTTCTACTATTTTGGAAACAGTGAGATCATCGTTAAGAGTCACTGTGGATTAAGAAATGCTCAAATGGCCTAGGTTACGACTATCAAAAGTCAAATACGTTGCTTCAGTTGAGGGACTGGGACAGGTCTTGGCCCCTGCCTTTGAATTCTTCCATCTACTGTTTCATTCTAACTCTTTGAGCTGCTGTACTCAAGTCTTAGCCTCTGGTCTTTCATCATGATTTTGGTCAGATACAGTGACAGTTTGTAGTGATTACAGATTTATTTTTAAAAGACAACCTACTGACCTTTTTATGAATAGCAGCTTTAAAAAGAAGACTAGAAAAAGTCTCTAAGCCAAGCATATATGCTTGGTATTAGGTTTAAATTTGGAAGTGATGCAATGAGTAAAGCTAACTCTATTCTCCATGTGTTTTTAGTTATTATACTGTTTAGTACAGTGTAATTTATATAAGCTTAATCAAATTTATTATCTTTGACAAAAAGGCAAATGCTTGGAATATTAAGTTGTTTTTTTAAAGATGAAGAACATAATTAATTTTTCCAAACTTGTCTAAAAATGCTTAGCGGTCAGTTCTGCCATTTAGATTTATTTAAACATATGTAAATTTGGCATTTTGAGCAGCAATTAATAAAGTTGCTGTAATTTTAATCGTGGATTTTCTCTTCCTCTCTGGCTTTTTGAAAAGGTACTAGGCTAAGCATTTAAATTACTATTCCAGTTTTCAAAGATGTTGGCTAGTGCTTTCTGGAACAATAAAATAGGTTATATGAAAACAGTTTCATTATGGGTTTTTTAAAGGTACATGGTTTTTTTAAAAATAGCATTTACTTGCACTGCATTGAAAATATAAATGTGTTAGTCTAACCATTATGGCAATTAATCTTTTTCTAATAGAAATGAAATTTTGACATTAATTAGTTAATTCCCAAATATTTCTTATCTTAGTGCTCCTTAAACTTCTGGATGCATTCCTTTTTTTTTTTTTTGCATTTGTTTTCCTTGTAGCATTCAGTTACAGCAAATAAGTTCTGTTCTTTGAGAAATCATTGAACAATCACCTAACCGTGAGTGATTTGCGACAAGTCACTTTGAACTTTTTGGGGCTTGGTTTTCTTCGTCTTTAAAATAAAGGTGTTGAAACCCAAAGTATCTAAGGTTGTGTCTAGATTTGAAATTATTATTCAAAGATCTCTCCTTTAACCACACATGGAAATTTTCTTGACTCTTTTCTGGGTATTCATCTGCTAAGCACACTGTTTGACGTTTTATTTGATCTATTTTCTAAGCACTGTGGAAGTAGATGCCTGATTTGTAAAATTTTATTTTTCAATTGCTCTTAACATTTAGAAGAATGCCCTACATAAACAGAAGCTCAATAAATATTTGTGAAATGAATAAGTAAATTTTCTCCCAAAGCAGTTAATTTTAACATAAAGAATTAGAAAATTATTATACTTAAGCTTTCACTTTTTATTGTTTGTATAGTAAGTTTTAAAAACTGAAATATCTGAATTTATTAAGTTTTTAGACCCATAAGTTAATGTACCATAATATATACTTTTTAAAAAGTTGATAAAAATAAGCTGGGCCTGGTGGCTCACACCTGTGTTCCTAGCACTCTGGGAGATGAGGCAGGAGGATCACTTGAGCTCAGGAGTTCGAAGCTAGCCTGAACAACAGTGAAATCCCATCTCTACTAAAAATAGAAAAATTAGCCAGGTGTTGTGACATGTGCCTGTTGTAGCCCCAGCTACTCGGGAGGCTGAGGCAAGAGGATCACTTGAGCCCAGGAGTCTGAGGTTGCAGTGAGCTATTAATACGATGATGCCACTGCACTTTACCCTTGGAATTTTTTTTTTCCCCTTGGAAATTGACACTTTATTTTTAGCCCTAATACAGTCATACATTTTCCCTCCCCATTCCCAGAGATACTTAACTAGATTATTGGCTAATAAAACAAAATCAATGAATGCAGTAAAAATGTTCAAATTCAGTAAAAAGCTATGTTTTCTAGAGACATTTTATAATTCAATTTTCATTGACTTTGTTCACCCCGTTGCTAGATTCATTGGATAAGGAAATCTTTATATCTGAAGGCTCCATGTTCCAGATGTCCCGGGCATATTCCTTAATTGTT
>CAUYRT010108311.1:0-34781 GCA_963574885.1 Lepilemur ruficaudatus
GAATCCTTTATTACTATGTAATGCATCTCTTTGTCACTCATAATTTTCCTTGCTTTGAAATTTGTTTTGTACAAAATTAATACAGCTAATCCAATTTTCTTTCAAAATAAATAAATAAATAAATAAAATAATAAAAAAAAAGTTAATCTAAGAAAAGAAATAAAATTGGCTTCAAATTTAAAAAAAAAAAAAAAGAAAGCTGGAAGTATATAGTTCAAAGCAAAGTTAGTCAATGAAAGTTGGAAGTAGACAGTTCAAAGCTTAAAGAAGGCTGCTAAAAGTGGAGTAATTCAGGTGCCCAAAGCTTGTATTTATTGTCATTTATGTTCTTTTGCTTTAAAATGGAAATAGAATCACCAAAGAGAGAAAGGGAGGTAATTATGCAATTAAATGCAGTACTTAATGCACTATTTTACATAATTTTGCCTAAATTTCTTAGACTGCTGATTCCCAACTTGGCTTTTCTGGAGATATGAAAGTCTCAAAACAAGATTTTAATATTAATTTAAAAAAAATAAATATGATAGCATTTTTAGGCAGTAGGGGAACCAAGGAATTTAAACACATTTCCATCTCATAAAAATTTCAGAAATTCTACAAATCATTGATCCAGTCATAGAGAAATGTAGACATGGTAGGTTGAATTTGAACCTTACCAAGCAAAATATTCACAGTGTCTGAGCACACATTAAGACTCTCTGTTGTTCTTTAAACAAATGAATTTAAGATGAGAGCACTGAAGCATAAAGGAGAAACATCATTTTCTTTTTGTCCAGTGGCATCAGGCTAGTAATTGTAGTTAGTAAGGAAGTGGGTACCAATATATTGTGTGTAGAGCCTTTACTCCCTGAAAGACTAAATCGTTGTGTTTTTGATATTCAAGTATATAATGAAATAAAAATATAGAAGAAAATATGTATTAAATAAAAACTGATAGACATTATGTTACCAATATATCATGTGTTTCCACCATAGCTAGGTGTAGAGTAGAGCTAACGAGGCTTGCAGAAGTTAAAACCTAAAATCACCACGCAAGTCAGTGACAGACAATGAGACCAAATGCTGATGCCATACAGTTGTATGACTGCCATGTGCCAGGCACCGCGCTAGGCACCGGAGAAACAAAGATGAGTAAGAAATAGTCTCTGTTTCGGTTCATAACTGGGGGAAAGAAAAGGAGTGGAAGAGATAAAAAGTAAATAATTACAAACTAATTACATAACCCCACGGTGGAGTTACAGATGGAGCTTTGTGGCAGAAAGCAAAGCCCCTCCCCTCCTAGATGAACCTGTAGCCTTAAGGCAAAATGTGCCCTGCTAGGTCCATAAGTGCAGCCTTTTGACTGAATCCAAATTTTACAGAACAAATTCTTTTATTAAAGGGGGTGCAGCAGAGAAAGATGAAGCTTTTCTTGCCTTCTTTGGTGCTTAAGAAAGAACAGTCTTGAAATCAGAAGGCCGCAGGTTCCCTGCCCCTGCCAGGGTTCCCACTAAGTGTCAACACACTAGAGGGCTGTGCTCAGCGGGCGTGTCAGCCCCAAACTTGCCCTGCCTTTTGTGGTTTGTAATTGTATGCACACTCTGGCAAGACAGGCACTGGGGAAACGGAGGCACGAGGCTGCCCAAGTTTCTTGGCAAGAAGGAAAAGAATTTGAAGCTGCATCTCTCACCTTCCCCTTCTCACCAGACTGCCCAGCTCCAACCCCCACCCACACTGATGACCCTCCTCTCCTTCCCAGGACACTTTCGTCTGAATGAAGTGCTTGCTGAATGAGCACGGGACTTTCCGACATCTTTTGTAAAGGTAATTTTTTTCCATTATGCATCAACCTGAAAAGCTTTCATATCTGTAATAATAACAAGGAAACAGAGAGAGAGAGAGAAATCCTTTTGTTCCATTGCTCACTGTGGGGAATGGCTTCAGGTGCTTAAATGCTAAGGTGCTGCCTGACTGAAGCAAGATTGCTAAACCTTGTAGTTTTTATAGTTTATAGACTCAGCTGATATTTCCCATTCATGGAAGATCCTGGTACCACAAGACTGGACTGTGTCATTGTGTTAGCTTTCTGTTTATTTGAGTAAAGGAGAAAAAATACCATTAAAACCATGTTGGCCATCTAAGAAGGATGGAGCCTGCTTAAACACACACACACACACACACACACACACACACAGAGCGATCCTTTGTGCTACTGCGCGGGAAGATGGTTTTCTCATTGCACTGATGTCTGAAGGGGTCTTGGACATGCTGAGCTGCCAGTGTGGAGTCAGAAGAACTTGGAATTCCCAGGTAACTGGGAGGAAAGGGGTGAAGAGGAAGGTATGAGGAGCAGGCCACTAAGTGGACAAGGGGGGCCAGCAGGAATCCCCGTAAGTATTGGTAAGACCTGACGTGCCTAATGTACTGCTGTTTGCTGTGCAAGAGGACCACGAACCCCTTCCTGTGTGCCCCACAGACCATCGGTGTTCAGCGACACACACAACAGCCAGGTACCCAGGTTTGCTATGAGTAGGACCATTATGTCCCCCAAAATTCATGTGTTGGAAACTTAATCCCCAATGCAACAGTGTTGAGAGGCGTGATCTTTAAGGGGTGATTAGGTCACGAGAGCTCTGCTCTCATGAATAGATTAACGTCGTTATCTCCAGAGTGGGTTTGTTACAAGAGTGAGTGCAGCCCTCTCTTGCTCTCTCATACTCTCCTGCCCATGTGACACCTCCCACTATGATATGACGCAGCAAGAAGACCCTCACCAGATGCAGCCCCCAGATCCTGGACTTTCCAGCCTACAGAACTGTGAAGCAAATAAATTTCATTCCTTTATAAATCACCTAGTCTTTTATAATCTGTTATAACAGCACAAAACAAAGACACAGGGCAAGTTCCTGGTTGGGGTTCATGCCTGAGCAGAGGCAAAGGAAGCATTGCAAGAAGTACAATATAGCAAAAGCTTTGTCAGAAGCAGGAATCCAAGCTAGAGGTGATCATGAAAATGTTATCCCACTCTTCAGAAATCCAGAGGAAGAAGTGGAAAGGGAGTCCTGAATCTGGAGGGATCCCGGCAGGGAATTACACTCACCGTCAAGGTTCTGTATCCACTGCGTCTTCTGCAATACCAGCAGCCGATGAGCAGCAAAATTCCCAGGATCACTGTCAGGATGCCAATCCCCGCGGCCCTGGCCCAAGAGACAGACAAATCCGCTTTGTCATAGAAAGATTGTTCCATCGTGATGAAACATAGATCAATCTTCTTCTCTCTTCCCATGGGCATTGACAGCCCAAAGAAGCACCTCCCAGTCCCCAAGTAGTTTCCCACCTTCTATAACAGGCATCCAACCTGGGCTCCAGCACCTGTTTCCCGGGACAGGTCCTTGTTTATCTAGGAGCCTGTTAGGTGTGTGCCCACAAGAGTGCCACTAACTGGCAAGGCCTAAGAACCCAAGTTCCAGGCACAAGAAGTGCCACCGCAACTGATCCTTATGTGGACAATGTATTTATTAGGGCTGAGTTATCTCTTCTTCTCATCAAAGCTGGTTTAAGCATTTTTTCTAATTCAGTCCATAAAAAGAAAATGAAAGTTAGCACTGACCGAATATCTACCATAACCTAGGTGCTGTGCTAAACATTCTACATGCATTAGCTTATCTGATTCTCATGACAACCCTGCAGGGTAGGGACCATTTACCATTCCCATTTCACAGATGAGGAAATAAAAGCAGAGATTAAATGACTTGCTGGTGGTCATGTAGAGCTAGCACAAAACAGAGCTAGGATTTGAACCTGAGTCTGTCTTAACTGTGTTTGTGCCCTCTCTTCCCCAAACCCAAACTCCCCCCGTTACTCCTGGCAGCCATGGGGAGAAGTGTCTGAGCTGAACCTGGAGCAGAGGTGTAGCGTTACTAATTGTGAAGGATCTGGTCCCAAGCAGCGGGATGTCAATCTGAGGGTCTAAACCAGTCTTTCGGGCCTTGTGCTCAGTGACCTCTGGGAAGCATCACAGTTACCACGAAGGCCCTGGAAATAGGGTGTGGGGCTGTGCACGCCCTAGCTAACATCTGCCTGACTATCACAGCGTGATCAAAATGCAGAGTACTGAGCCTGTTATCTATGGCCATCAACTTGCTAAGGAAGGCTCTGCAGAGCTGAGTGACTTACAAGAGGTGAAGCAGCTACAGGAGAAGCAAGGTTGAACTAAACCTTCCCCTGGGGAGACTTTTGTCCGCTACCATCTACCAGACCACCTCTGTCTCAAGGCTGCTAAAGCATCAAGCTCGTCCTGTCCATCTCCCAGTGGGATGGAGAGAGAACCACGGGATGACCATGCTAGATGGAAACTCTGACCTAGTTATGTAGGCCGATCCACCCATCTTATAGATCATGAAGTTGAGACCAACTGAGATTCATCAATGTCACCATCACCGTAGTGACTATTCTACCATTCACTGAGCACCAACATGTGCCAGGCACTAGATAAGCACCCCACATATGTGATTTTATTTCATCCTGACAACAGTCCTCTGAGGAAAGAATGATGTTCATTTTACAGCTGACATCAGGCTGTTAAAATGCCCAAGGTTTGCACAACCATTAAGTGGCAGAACCAGCATTCACAGCAACTGGCATTAGAAACGCAGGGAGCGAGCTCTAGAATTTGGGCCAGATGCAGGTCTCCCATCTCCCAGGCCAGTGCTTTTCCTGCAGAATTGCTCTTTCTTAAAAGGAAGCCGTCACAAGGAGTATTCAATGGGCTCTTGTGACCAGAGGCAGGTGATTCCACTCCCAGCACGCCTGAGCTGCAGTTTGACCCTGTGGCCATCCCCTTGAACATCTTGACACAGACAGAGCTCTGTTCCAGCTCTTATGCACAGTCACGTTACGCTCACAACACGCGCGAGGGACTGAGGGTGAAAGGCACCAGAGTATGCCACACACACCAGAAAAACCCACTGCTCAATGTGGCAGGACTCCTCAGGATGTCACCTAAATACCACCTGCAGCAATCATCTGAGTTGCATGTTAAGGAGCACATTTTGGGGCCCCACCCCTGGCCTATCAAATCAGCCTCTTGGGGGCAGTGCCTAGGAATCCACATTTTAACAAGCTCCAGGGATGACTTCCGCCCTACTCGACTGTGAGAAGCCCTTTCCACTGAGTTTTCAAAGAGATAGGTAATTCTCAAAGCAGGTGTGTTGCCATTTTGGGCTGAGTGTGGGGACTTATCTTACATTGTTGTTCCTGAAGCTACCTGGTGGCACTATATTGAGAAGGATAATATCCTCAGATCTTGGAGATGCATTCATTCCAATGAAGGTGTCCTGGTTCTCCTCACACTACTGCACTGTTTGAACAAGCAGCCAGCTGGGCAGGGACATTTCATGAGAGGAATGAGTCTTTTTTATGCCTGGCCTTGTGCACAGGTAGTTATTTCCTGGGCTGATCTTCATTACCCTGCACAAGATCATGATGTTCCATGCATTCAGTGCTTCCTTCCCTCACAGACTGAAGTTAAGTGTGAAGTTAAGTCCCCACTGTGCTGGGGGCTCTGGTCATCTGACCCCCCTACACACAGAAAAATGTCAAAAGGAATGACTTTCTGCTGACAGAAGGACAGCTCCCACACATATAGGTCGAATGGGTATTTTTCTTTTGCACTGGAACCCAGAGGCTCCCTCATGTTCTCAAGGAAGATGCCGGAGAATCTACCTGACCCTGCACAAGCACCTTGTTCAGGTGGCAAAATGCAGAAGCTATGCCTTCAGTCACGGGGTACCTTCACATGACCATGGTAATAAACCCCTGTGCCCTTTATTAAGCTGTTGTCCCTCAACTTCAAGCCCACCTTTCTATGCTCTGCTCTGTGATGCTGGGCTGCACTCTGCAAACCCCACTTCTCCTTTGCCCGTTGGCTCCCGTTAGAGTACTCTGGTGGGGCGGGGAGCTGCTCCTTCCAGTTTGCTTCCTGTTCCTGTCTGGCGTCACCCCAGCAACAGGGCTTCACACAGTCAGTCAGACCCAATCACCAGCTCTTTATCCGGCACTCTCAGAGCGGGTCGCATTGGGCCCCTCCCCAGCAAGAGCACCCAACGACCTGTGCCCCCACATCAGAGCTCAGCGTGCTTGTCACGGGTCCCCTCTATGCTCCTGAGGCACCAGAACCAGCTAAACAGAGACCCCTCCTTACAGACCTGGGTCCCATCTCTGTGGGGTTCCTCCTGGCCACCCCCACCTTCTCTGTACTCCTCCACCCCAGCGGCTGCCCTTGGGTTACCTCTCTGTCTTCTTGGCCTCCTCATGCCTGGTCAACCAATTCCTTACATTGAAGTCTGTACACTGAAACTCCTAGTTGATCTCTGTCTTCCTGACTAGTCCCCGAAAGTAACCCTGTTAAGGCTGTGGATGCATCTGGACCCTCTCCAGCTGGGAGTGATGGCACCAAATGGCAAAGGACTACTCAGTTTCCAGCCTACTGAGCTGGCAACCTCCTGCCTCCAGAGAGAAGTTTTCAGCCTTCAGCTTCACACAGACATGCTGATCTCTGCCCCAGCCTTTCACTGGATGGGACTGTGCAAATATTTGCATCTTAATATCATGGACTCTGGAGGCAAACAGACCCGGATTTAAATCCTTGTGCTATCATGTTGGGCTGTAGGTTTCCTGATTTCTGTAAACCTTTCCTCATTTACAACACGGCAAGGATGATACCAACCAGGGTGGATGTCACCATGTGGGGAGGGAGCACAAGTAATGTGTGTCACTTGAAAGGAATGGCCCTAGCCTCTCCTTCATCCCTGCCCCCTTCCGCTGGCGAGACATGGAGATAACGGTGCACCATCTTCAGCCATGGAAACAAAAAGCAACTTCTAAGCGGAATAGCCAGCGAGAAGAAAACTGACAGACCTTGAACTTTTTACTCTTGGATTATTATGTGAGAGATAAATAAAATTATATTTTCAAGAAGAGCCAAAGAGTCTGTTGATTCATTATATAGAGGCTGAAACGATATCCTGTCTAATACCATGTGCAATTGCCTCCCCTCCCTCAAAGAGTACATTTTTGCTCTTGGGGACAATTTATTAGAAGATGTTACCCCCGTCATCTGCCACTGGCCACACAAGGGTATTAGAGAATCCTGCACTAGGGCCTGCTGAGGAAATGCTCCCGGCCTGAATTCTTCCTTAGCACCTTTCGTGCATTCTCTATCTGGCTTGTCCCTGCTGGTCGAGTCTGTTAAAGATTTTCCAACAACATAAGAAATAGTGCAAGTAAAAACCTGGCTCCTTGTCCTGCTGGAGTCCTACTCAGAGGGTGGCACTTCCCCTCCCACCACAGCCTTTCCCACTCCAAGCACGAGCTGCGTGTGTCCCTGTGGCCTCTGGTTTCCCACCACTGCATTTGCATTTGCTGAAAATGTTCTCATGCCTCACTCTCCCACTAGACTGTGAGCTTTTGCAAAGATAAGAACAGTGTCTCTGGCTGGTATACGATGCTTATCACTCAGAAATGCTTAATGATATAAATGTTTATTTTTAATTAACTCTGAATACCAGATGCCTTTCTCTATGATAGAGTTGTGCTGCACCATTTTCACCCTGGAGTCAGGCTGCAGACTGAGCCAACAACGCCTGCCTTTGTCCTCACCGGCTGTTTAGCGACTCACCATTACTCTGTCCACAAAGCACCTTCAGGAGCTTGAATGGAGTGGGCAGAATGAGGCTGAGGAAAGAGGCATCTTGATCCTGGACACGTGTTTTTCAGCTTGGGAACATACAGCTAAGGCCCAATAGCCAGGAATGCAGACACAACGGCAAGATCCAACCTTTTATCTTTCCTGTCTTCCTGCCTGTGTGGCCCCAGAAGCCCGAGTTAGCCCTTGTAGGACCACAGGGTCTCCTCACCCTGTTGCCAGGGATTTTACTCTCTGGAGAGAGAAATGCCAGGGAGGTTTATGCACCAGCCTGTGGTGGTGCAAGTCAGCTCGCTTTCAGCAAACTGGAAACCCTGCTGGGTCTGGTTTTGAACTTACTCTTCGGCGGTGATGTACGAGTGGTGGCGTCCCTTCTTGGGGTAACCATAGAGGAAGTGAGTGTTTTCTCTTGGCATCTTGTAGGGTCAGGGTGCAGGACACCTAACAGAGGGGCACATGGGCATCATTTAGTGCATCCAAAGCAAACTTAGTCATCATCTCATTAAGAACACGAAGGCATCGTCACTAGGGGCCTGACACTGACAGCCAGGACCCTCTAGTTTCTGTGACAGGACTTGTACCGGCTTCTTTCATTTATATCAAGGGCTTTAGGAATAGCTCACGTTTCTAACCCCTTCCACTAACCGAAAATTAAGTTCGAAGAAGAAACTACAAATGAAAGCAAAAAACTTTCAAATTGAGTTATTCTTTGGGTGGGGCAGGGGGAGAATACTCTTCATTTGACTCTATACCATAAACTCGCAGAGAAAGAAACAAACAAAAAGCATTTTTACTTAGTCTCCCCCTTCCCTGGCCCAGGGCTACGGTTAATAAAATAAGAAGAATTATTTCTCTCCAAAGTTATTATTTGATATCAATCCCTGGACAAACGGAAGGCTGTGACGGCCTCACGTGCGTTCCCGGATGTCCTCCGCCTGAGCCTCGCTGGGGACAAGCTGGGGCCAAGCAGCCAGCACCGCGCCTCCAACGCCACCTTCCAACAGAGGGGACCTCCCTACGCAGGGGTGCCGGCTTGTCCACGTGCGCGTCACCCAAAATAAGTTGAGCAAGCCCAGGGCCCGACGTGGTCTAAGTACTAGGCTTCCCTCCCACCTAAAGCCATGCCTGCTTCTCTCTAGTCCAAGTCTCATGGTTAGAATTAAAAATAATAATAAAATACAAATGGATTTAAAAAAAAAAAAAAGCTCATGAACTGCAGTGGTCATACAGCGCGCTCATTAAAAACGCATAATGGAAGCCTCTCCCCTTGCTAGCGTGTGTTGGTCTGCCCTGTCTCTGCTCCTGTGCATCTCAAAGTTCTGATCCCCGTGGAGTTTTATTGACGAGCTCCAGTTTCAAACGTCAAGGAGAAGGGGGAGAGCAGAATGAAAGTGTCACCACATGGCTCCTTTCCACTGGGGCATTTTATGTGTAATTTGCCCTTCCCTTGTGAAAAAGAAATTACAGTTGAACTCACTGATCATCTCAGGTGAATAATGCAGGGATGAACCTGTGTTCAAAATTCCAGACAATAAACTCAATGCTGCATTAAATTGGCTTCATACATCTCCACCCCACGCTGGGAGCCTTGGCAAACCGTGTAGGGACGGCAGAGGCACCTCATCTCACTCCACCCAAGAGAAGCCGTCCCTTAAGTAACAGGAGAATGCATCGAACTCGGGGAGGCTGCTTCTCCCCAGCGGCCGCCACCCGCCATCGTCGCGTTTCTTCTTGGCAGTCTTGGAGGACTGAGAGAGCATCTAGGAGATTTTGTGAACCCTCGTAAGTTGGAGAATTACAAACATCGAGGAGAAATTCTGCTGACGGTCAAGCATCAGGCAGGCAACGAGGGAGGGCAGAGGAGTTCACCGGAATTCCCCGAACCCTGTTCTGGAAGAATAGGACTATGATTATGGTGAGAAGGCAACACACTTACCTCCCTGAATGAGAGAATCCCCGTCTGCTGGCTGGCTGTGTGTGTGAAGATTGCTCTCTGGCTCTTAATCTTTTTTATTTATTTTTTTCCTGGTCTTGAGTCCCATGATAGTCACGGGTTTGGATTCTGACGGGGTCGTCTGTGATTGCTTAATTGGCATGAAAGAAACATACTTCACGCCTCCCTTCAAAAAGTCCCAGCTCGCTGCAGGCTGTTTTCCCCAATCCCAGTGCTTCATCCGAGGGAAGCCATTTATTTTAAACGCGGGTCCCTCCTGCACAGGGTTGCCGGGTAAAATATAGGATGACCAGTTAAATTTGAATTTCAGATAAACAATGTATAATTTTTTAGTGTGACTATGTCCCATGCAGTATTTTTTAGTATAAATATGTCCTACGCATTGAGTGGGACATACTTATACTTAAAAAGTTATTTTTTTGTTTATCTGAAATCCAGATTTAAGTAGGTGCTCTATACCCTCCCTCATCTCCACCTCAAAGGGTTGAAGAGCCTTTAGGCTCAGTTCTGGAGATCATCTAGTCCCAGACTCTCATGACCAAGAAAAGGAATAGAAAATCCCCAAAACCTCCTCAGCTGAGCTCCCTAAGTTCTTTGTGATATTCTTGGAGTAAACTGTCCACTGGGTACAGTGGGTTTCCATGCATTTGCAAGGGACAGGCAAAGTTTTCTCCTTGAACATGGAATGCAACCTACTTAGAATCTAATTGAAACCAGGGCTGATTCTACTTCACTCACAGTCTACCCTGGGAGTCAAACGTGTATAGCCCAGAAGTGTCGCAGTGGGACACAATAGTCACCCTTGCTCAACAGCTCTCCACAACCATTGTCAACAACAAAAAAGAAGCAAAAAACCCACAAGAATAAGGAAATATGAGCACCCTCATCAGCTGAGGACTTAGATTAAATGACAGCTACAGTCCCCTTCCCCATCCAAGGGCCCCTTCCTTTCAGATCCCATAACTTTACAGTTTCCATTGTGGGCTGTGGACAGGGCTGTCCTGTGTGAGGGCAGTGACAACCCACCGGCTACTGGACAGTCATCACTGGAAATGGTAAAGGAGAGAGAAACAGAGAAAGAAGGGTTGGTCCTTTTTAGGTGAGACAGGAAATAAAAGCCTATCTGAAAAGTAGGGAAAATTTAAACATCTAAATGGCAAGAAGGAGCCAGCTATGAAAAGATGAAGCAAGAGCATTCCAGCAAGAGGGGACAGCCCATACAAAGGCCTTTGGCAGAACAATAGAACATGCTCCATCTGGGAACCCTAGGAACTCTGGTTCAGGAGATTTTGCGCAAAAATTGGGACTGATACAAGTCCCTGGTGTCAGCTGATTTGGAGAGAGCAACTTCAACCTGAACTTCAGGGTTATGCCCAGTAACTCTCAGAGAGTCCTAGTAGTGAGAGCTAGTGTACAAAGAAGGATGCAGTTCCGGGCTGAGAAGTGCAGGGATTGCGCTAGGCTGGACGTGACACCCTGGGCCCCTGGGTGATCGGCAGCAAGGCCACAGGGGAGGGAGGTGCCGACCCGCCTCTCAGTGCGAGGTGAAGCTACCAGGTCTCACTCTGGTCCTCTGGTGATGTGAGCTGATCCAGGGGCTCGAGGGTGGTCTGGCATTCCTCCAGGATGGAGACCACATGCAACTGGCATCATCACCTCCCCCAGGGGAGGGTAGAGGACCAAACCCCGCATGCTGGGGGACACTATGACTTGCTTGCAGGCATACTCTCTAGCTTGCTAGCTTTGTGAAGATCTGGAGACCAGATCTTTCTCGGGCATCTCTTTGAGTCTTTGAGTTGTTTGCAGTTTCTGAGGTGCCCCGTCCTTCCAGGATTACATGCCCAGGATGTGGCTTCTTCAAATAAGGGTTCCCTGGGAACCTCCACCTGAAAATCTTACCACATCCTTCTTCCTGGAAGCACCCCCAGAAGTTCCCTCTGACTAGTCCCCGTCCTTGGACTGGCCGTGGGCCTCAGGGTGACACAATGAGGCCCGCCCCCACCTTCTACACTTCTAGTGACTTCCTTTTCTTCCCTCCCGGTAGAGCCCTAAGCTAACAGCAGGAACTCTAGAATCCAAAGTGCCTGCACGTCATCTCTTAATGTGTGTGACCTGCAAATCACAAACCTCTGAAAGCCCCAGTGCACGCATCTAAAAACAAAACCAAAAAAAGTGCTAATGGTTCACCGTGAGAGTTAGAGGAGATAATATGTACAAAGTGCGTGGTACGGTATCCGGCACAGACTTGCTCTGCCACAATAGTGTGAACTGTTACTGCAAGGCTGCCCAGCTGCTCTCCTTTGGCCCGCCCAGATGGCGCTGCCCTTGCCCAGCCCCAGCTCTGGCGGTTAGAAATTGCACCTTGATGGCCCCTGATGGGTTCTCCGCTGCCACCTAGTGGGCCTTGGCCCCCTTGCACCCCAGGCCCACCTCACCATGGAGCCAGAGATGCCTGTTTGGTCTTTCAAAACCCTCCTATTTACAGAGCTCAGGGGGCAGAATCCTCTCTACTCATCCTCCTTGGGACTTGGAACCTTCTTTAGTGCCCCCCAAAAGACTGAGCTTTTGCTGTCTCTCACACACACACCAAAGACATATGGAGGGGTGCTGCTGCTGCTCTTTGTAGGAGAAGCTGAACAGAGTCGGCTCTTCAGAAGGCAGAGAAGGCAAATAGACACCTCGGTAGTGACTGAGTCAGGCTGCGGACCGCACTCTGTCCCTACGCCTCATGGGAGCCTTCAACCCCTGCTCTTATTATTACCTGTGTGGCCTTGAGCAAGTTATTTAACCTCTCTGAGCTTCAGTGTCCTCATCTGCTAAATGGGAATAAGGAATAATGACAAAATTGCTGTGAGAGTTAAATGAGATAATATAAGTAAAATCATCTAGTGCAGTGCCTGGCAAGGTACTGAAGCTGGAGAAAGACTAGTGCCCCTGGGAATTTCCTGGGAATGTACAAACAGCCCAGAGAGGGATAGCAGGGCAAGCCCGTGAACTGACATCACTGCTAAGCGTTCATCAGCTAACAAGGGGCTCCCTATGGAGTACAGGGGGGGCAGTGGTGAGCTAGAAAGGGAACAAAATGAAGGCGTGGCCATGTGGGGCCTGAAAGGGAGCAGCTGGAGGCCAGCAGGAGCCTCCCTCCGCCCTTGGACACCCCAGAGTGAGATGCTGGTCTCATGCTGGACTCGAGTTTGGCTCCTTCTCAAGAAGGAGTGGGGAGGACCCCATCAGTTCCCCACTCCATGAGGAAAGTTGCTCCAGGTGAGCTAGCATCGGCTCAACATTCGCACAGAATTGGCTCAAGCTGTGAGAACGTGGCGCAATTCCCAAGGCGACGCAGGTGAGCAGAGAAGAGCACCAGCACATCGAAAATGTGTTAGTCCCACAACCACTCGTGCCTAGGCACTGTCAAGAAGCATGGGGTTGCAGGACTGGATTGGAATGACCTTCAGGGTGGAAAAAATACTGAGGGGTCAACCACTACAATATCACCGCTGATTCTTGTCTGGAGTACAGCGGGGTATTGGTTCTACTTGGGAGTGGAAAGCGCAGGAAAGGTTCGAGAGGAAGATGGGCTGCATTTGAGTCTGGAAAGGTAAGGAGCGTTCACCAGTCACAACGTGGGGTGAGGATAGGCAGGCGACTTCTGGGTGGAAGGAGGACTCGGGGGCCTGGAACGGCCTGGTGGGTCTGGGGAACCGTGAATAGTTCCATAGGGCTGGAACTCCAAGTACCAGAAAGGGGGTGGCAGGCCTGGGGCCCAGGTCCCAAGCCTTAGAGGGCCTAGAACACCTCGCTGAGGCTTTTGGAATGACCTGGCAGGCTGTGTTGAGTCACAGAAAGGTTTTGAACAGGGGAAAAAATGGGCTGACCAGACTCACGGTCAATCTGCTTTCCTATGTTATAAAGATACCTACCTCCCAGGTGGCCCTGAGGAGTGCCTGTGTTACTGTGTGTGAAAACATTTTGTAAGCTGTAAATCATAGTGATGTGAAAGCTGGAAGCTGGTCCTTGAATGGCAGGGCATTGGACTGGCGACATCAAGGGATAAGTAGGAGAGAGCTGTGGGTTCTTATTCTGATTCAAGTGCTTGCTCCAGCCTTGACTGGTTGTGTGTCCTTGGTATATGAGACTGTCTGTCTGCAAGATGGGAACTTAATCTCTCTCAGGAAGGCTGGAAGGTGAGGTCCAGTGTGCCTAGCATGGAGTACACTCTTGTATCAGTCCAGGGTCTTGGCCATGAGCAACAGAAACTCGATTCCAGCTTCTTAGAGAAATGAGGAAATTAATGGGAGTTTAAGAAGGTGTCCCATAGAACTAAGGAAAAGTCTGAGCAAACCAGGCCTTAAGAAGAAATAGGATGAAGTTGTTCTGTGAATACAGGTGGCAAGAATGAACAGACCTTTCAGGTTGCTGCCACGAGAATGAAATAAGCTCCAGCCATGTTCATCTTTGTATACAAGATTCAGGTGCCTTGGAGAATCTTGTGTCAAGCTAAATAACAAACAGAGGGAGGCTCTCTAAAAGAAAACATGGGCTGGGAATGGTGTCTCACATCGGTAATACCAGCACATCGGGAGGCTGAGGTGGGAGGATCGCTTGAGGTCAGGAGTTTGAGACTAGTCTGTGCAACATAGTGAGATCCCATCTCTACCAAAAAAAAAAAAAAAAAAGAGGCGGGCATGGTGGCACACACCTCTAGTCCTAGCTACTGAGGAGGTTCACTTGAGTCCAAGAGTTCAAGGTTGTAGTGAGCTATGATCAGGCCACTGCACTCCAGCCTGGGAAACAGTGAGACCCTGTCTCTAAAAAAAAATAATAATAAATAAAAATAAGAGAAAATATGTTTATTTGGGAATAGAGCATTACAATGGGGATACGTATGTCACAGTAAACTATGTGCATATTCGGGGAGGTAAAGGAAGACAAAAGTTTTTAAAGGAAAAGTGAGGAGGACTACATAATTGTTTTGAAATAATTGTTTTGGGTACAAAGATCAATAACAAGGGTGACTTCAGTACGAGGTTGGACAGGCAGTTGTTGGGCAGGCAATTGTCCTTGCAGAAGTATTTTTTGTGTAAGGTTGTGATGGCGTTTGTGCAAGATTGTGGTTCTTATAGTCTTTTTTGGATAGGTTTTGTTATCAGGCAACACAAGCATGAGAACCTTATCTTCATGGCGTTCCCCGGCTCTATTTGTCACGGTTTTCTTAACATCAGTGACTCCATTTGATTCTGACAACTTTCACACTTGTCTGGCTAGCTTTGGTCTTGTGCCCAATCCTTGCCCAGGCATGAACTGGCCGCGGCTAGGGAATGGGGTTTGTCTAATGTCCCATCAAGGCTGAAGCAATAGGGAAGGAGAAATTCTTCAGAAGGAACCTGGGTTGCTGTTAAGAAAATAGGAAGGAAGGGATGCAAGAGAGACAAAAACAGAGCTGCCCTCTACAGCATTGGGCAAATGGTGACCATCACAGTTAAACAAAGTTGGGTTCACTGAGCTCTGATTTGTCCCTGAGAAGTCTTCCATTCTTTACCATTTCCTAGTAAACACTGTGAGAGGAACAGGGTTGTATACCCAGAAATCCTGCAGGGGACTGTGGAAGGCTTCTGGAAGCTCCCTGTTCATACTCTCATCCCACCACTGACTGCATGACATTGACGTTGTCTGTTCATGCATCCACCAGTTCCCGGGGTCCGGGACGGCAGGAGTTACATCTCTCTGGACCTCCATTGACCAGCACAGAGCCTGGCACGTGGTAGAACCTCAGTGAACCACACTGTGGCTCAGATCTCATCTGCAGTGACTTTGTAAGAAATAGTACTTTCAGAGAAAACAGGATGATATTGCAATACTAAGGACAACTGTCTGCATCAGTATATTTTTCTGTGCTTGTGTTTTGAAAGAAATCCCCCTTTCCCTACCCAACCACCCTCACCCAAAGTATGATACCTTCCTTGGCAGGTATTGCCAAGACTTGGTATAGGTCGAATGATGGGAAAGGTCTCAATGGTTGCTCACGGCCTGCAATAACTCCCATCAAGCACAGTATTCAGAGGGCAGAAGGGCTCCTGAGTGCAGCCCTGAGAGTTACTTGGGTCCTGACACCCCCCCTGGGGGCACAGCCATGGCCTCCAAGCCTTCCTCTTTCCCCTTCAGCGTCAAAGAACTAAAGGGGTTAGGAAACATTTTGCATGTCAGGATGCTGACCTCCATGTGTCTCTGGAGGCAGTTTTCCCAGCCTTCCCTCCATAGCAACCCAATCTACAATCCCATGAGGCCTGATTTCTTAGGGCTGACAGTTTGAGATTCTTGTAGTTTTGTATTTAGGGAAAGTGGCCATGTATAACTAGGTCTTTGACTCTGTTTTAGTAAGAGAAGAGCATTTGGCTTTCCCATAAATCCTGCTCGGTTCTGCCCTCCTGCACCCAAAAATACCTGGAAATAACCCCCAGACCTTAAACAGATGAAAACATTAACTATCTCTAGGCTAAAAAAAAAGTTTCTGTGTGTGTGTGTGTGTGTGTGTGTGTGTGTAAGGAACAAACAGACCCTTTCACAGAACTCCTTGTCCCTGCCATGGGGAGCCAGGCGATTGCCTCCATCATGGGTGAGATCTTGTGATTTCAAGAGTAATGTTGGGGGAAAGAGGAAGAGGTAGAAATTGAAATTGCCCAGTGTATGAGTCATGTTTTATAATTTCTTCCTGATCATGTCTGTGGAGGGAAAATATGTTGGTTAAGTCAGGCTTTTTAAGAGTTAAAGAATGCAACTCCAGTGGTTTTTTTTAAAAAAAGAAAGTTCTAGATAGCATTTTTATTTTTGTTATGTTAAAAAAAATCCAGTCGACTTTACTTATTATCTGATGGGAAGATCCCAGCTATGAGCTTTTTAAGAATTACAGTCATGGGTTGGATAAATCCATCATCTCTAATGTTCTGCGAGTAAACAAGCTGAAAGAGAGGCTGACCATGTGAGTCAGATTATCTGGTTGCATTATCTCTGTATTTCTTTCCTGTGAGTTATCTCTGAGCTTATTTAACTGGTCCAGCCCAGCGTCTGCTTGTCAGTTAATTAAGAGAAGCTCGATGGGCCGAGCTTGATGTTTGGTCTTACAGAGCCAGTGGTGGCCTCCAAGACCAGTGTGGAAGATCTCCAAAGGAAAGGTTCCTTTGGAAGACCAGCTTCAGAGCTGCTGGCTTTGAAGATTAGGGTTGGGTTTGACCAAGAAAACTAGCAGATTGTCTTTTACCAGTCACTGTTCTTATAGATTTGTGCCAACCCTTTGGGGATCAGAAGGAGGCAGGCAGCCAGCCAGCATCTCAAGGAGACAATGCACAAGAGCAGCTGACTATGGTGGGAACAGAGAATCACATTAGGCGGTTGATGTGTTTCCTGATGTATCCTTATATTTTTCTGGAATTCCTTCTGGTGTTTTATAGTCTTTGTAATATTTCAGCCAGATCTACTGAGGAACCAAAGAGTTTTAATTAGACATCAGAACAACCCTGGAAGTCAATAGATGGCAACAGCAGAAAGTAAAATGAGAGAACTCTAAGGCAGTGGTCCTCAACCTTTTTGGCACCAGGGATTGGTTTCATGGAAGACCATTTTTCCACGGACTGGGGTTGGGGCCAGAGGGGCGAACTCAGGCAGCCTGGTTCCTAACAAGCCAAGGACTGGTAGGGGTTCATGGCCCGGGGGTTGGAGATGCTGCTCTAAGGGGAAGGAAGAACCCATAGGAGAGACAGGAACTCTGGAATCAACCGTCTCTCTCTGCCCAGTCTCCTTCCAAGTCTAATTTTCAGGCGTTTTGGGTTTTCAAGAGTATATTATTGGTCCCATAAGACTGGAAAACACTGAACTAAGTAAAGTTAAACATATTTCTTCATTACAACTCTTCTAACATCCTTCATATACTAATGTAAATTATGAATCTTCAAGAGAAGGCAATTGCCAGCAGAATTTCTCAAATTATTTTATTATGAAGAAAGATCTTGCTGGCCTTGATGTTCCACGGAACACCCTCTGGGCCACACCACCACAAAGAGTCATTAGATGTCCTACTTCTTGTGTTTGGCCTATTCCTTCAAGTATTTAACAAAGAGCCTAAAATGCAATCCCTTTCCATAAGGAATTCAGTCCACAAATATGTAATAAATGTATATGCAAATAGTATTTGTTACTGACTGAACAAAGTGATTATTAAAATGAATTACTTTATTTCCTTCTTGAAGCCTTATAGCAGCACTGTCAGGTGAGTATAATTATTATACCCACTTTACAGAGGAGGAGACTGAGGCTCATGAAGGTTAGATAACTCTCTCAAGAACACAAAGGTAGTAACTGGCAGATAGCCAAACTCCCATTCTTAAACATGCTGCCTCCCCCCAGGAATTAAACACAGATCAGCATAAGGCATCTTTTAAATCTGGTTATTCTTCCCCAAGCTCAATTATTTATTTAGCACCACTCGTTCCAGGGACACTTCATTTCAATTATTCCTTGATTTCCACACAGGCAGGGGCTATGTCCCATTCACCTTTCTCTTCTCAGTTGTGGGCACATAGTAAGGACTTAGCTATTTCTTGAATGAATAATAACAAACGAATGAAGAGATGGATTTATAACTGGTCTTGGTCATAAATAATTCTTAACAGAAGCACTGCCCAAATTTTTTCAGCTAGTCCATAAACATTTGTTGAGCACCTAGGATATACTGAGGACAGAATTCAGTAGTCACCAAAGCATGTGGAGTTGCTTTTGCCCTTTCTGAACCTCTACTGTTCTATTTCACATGAGAACACATTTTTCTAAAGTACGCCTTTCTCAGACTACACAACCTGGCTAAACCTTTCCTGCATGAATTCCTCTAGAGTAAAAATCGTATTGGTTGCTTAGGGAGAAGGGTCCTGGATTAGTGGCTAAGGGTTGGAAAGATAACCCCTCAAATTAAAGAACTGCATGAACCCATTAACACTCAAAGGCTGGGAAACAGAAGGTACTTAATAAATGTTTATTAGATGAATGCATGCAGACAGGCATGAGGCAGATGTGAGGCAAATTCCAGCCCCCAAAGACAGAGAGGGAGCAGTCACCTTCTTAGTGGTTTGTCAAGGTCACTACCTGCTGGATGCCCTGCCCAGGCCTGCGGTGTGGCCATTTTGCGCTCTGCAGGGGACACAGACTGAAATGTGGGCTGCTAACAACAGAACCCACCTCGCCCCAAGATTCTCTGCTTGGGTTTTGCCCCTGAGAGATAATATGAATACCGTGGTAAAATAGCAGCCAGGAGTTTGGGACCTATCTCTGCAATTTATTAGCTATGTGACCCTCCTGGGTAAGTCCCCTAACCTTTCTGAACCTCATTTTTCTCAACTGAGAAACGAAGATAGCAATTTATTATTTAGAATTGCTCTTGTTTGTTTAAATCCTTCCAGTTTGGAAAGAAGAGAGGCACACAAGTGGTCTCAGAGGAGGTGGAAAAGGGAATCTTTAGGAAGAATAGGACATTTCCTAAGCTGCTTCCTGGGGTGAGCCTCATCTGCATTAAGGAGACACTGCAGCTGTAGTGACATTTCAGGAAAGGGTGCCCACTGTTTCTCTGATACTTCTTGTCACTTCTCCTATCACTCTTACATAGATGAAGGATTCCAGAACGGACTGTCCCCCTCAGGCAGTGGTTCTGCACCGGGTCACCTCATGTCCATAGCTCTCTGTGGTTCAGGAAGGGCTCCCTGGGCCTTCCAGCTGGAGTCAAGGCACTTGAAGAATAAATAGCAAAGTCATCTGGAGAGAACAGCCCAAGGCCAGTTTGGCTTGGAAGGTGTATTTGTTTCCTGGGGCTTCTATTCATATAACAAAGTAACATAAACTGGGGAGCTTAAAACAACAGAAATTTATTGTCTCACAGCTCTGGAGGCCAGAAGTCCAAATCAAGGTGTCAGCAGGGCCACGCTCCCTCTGAAACCTGTCGGGGAGAATCCTTCCTTCTCTCTTCTAGCTTCTGGAGTTCGCTGGCTGTGCTGGGCGTCCCTTGGCTTGTAGACGTGTCACTCCAATTTCTGCCTCCATCGTCGTGTGGCTGTTTTCTCCCTGCGTGTCTCTGTCTTCACATGGTGTCCTCTCTCTCTCTGTATCTTCTTATGAGGATACCGGATTAAGGGCCTGCCTTACCGTAATAGGACTTCATCTTAGTCAATTACACCTACAACTACCCTATTTCCAAATAAGGTCACATTCTGAAGTACTGGGGATTAGGGCATCAACTTATTTGGGGAGGGACACAATTCAACCCATAACAGAGAGTTTCACAAACTGTCCAGCATCTACCCAGCAGAGTTGTGAGTGTTCCGTGAGATGACGTACATACAGCGCCTACCATGGTGTCATATAAAATAAAACTATCTTCCTGTAGCTCAGTGGTTCTCAAAGTGTCGTCCTTGACAAGCAGCAGAAACAGCCCCTGGGGACTGGTTAGAGAAACACCCTCTCAGGCCCCACCCCAGACCTCACGAATCAGACACTCTGTGGATGGGGCCCAGCCATCTGCATCTTGACAAGCCCTCAAGGTAACTCCAACACAAGCTGAAGTGTGAGAACCATCAGCTTTATTCAGTCTCTGGCCTGGACAGAGGTGCAAGGTGATGGAGAAAAGCCCCTAAAAAGCCGGATGGGGAACCCACCCACAGCTTCCCAGCAAAGCGATTCAAAAGATCCCACGCCCAGGCCTTGTGATCCCTGTTAGGTCGAGAGCCGAGAGAGAGACACACGAAGCCTCATGTGTAGCAAAATGCTGTTTATTTTGAGCATCTGGGTGCAGATGGGTGGAGGCGAAAAAGCGTCCACGAGAGAAAAGAGGAGAGCCTTGAGTTTTATAGAGGGGTTTTCCAGGGGGAGTAAGTAAGTGGGCCAGAACAGCTGTTTGTAATAAATTCTTCTTCAAATAACCAACTCCTAGGACGCTTTTGCCCCAGTCACATCCATCCTTCTGCTCTGGCCTTGTTCTTATCAGGAGCACTAGGGAGGGATAGCCTTCATCTCTATCAGGCAGGGAGGCGGAAGGAATGCTGGCTGCAGCTGTCCGTTAGATTTACAAAGTCCAGGGACTCCACAGACTCCTGCGGCTGTTGTTTTACAAGCCTAAGTTTTGCATTAACCCCATTCTCTCCTACACATACTTTTCGGGTTCCCACCTGGAACAAACCTAACAGTCCCCAGTGCCCAGTGTGCCTCTGGATGGCCACTGGCTCATGGCCCCCACCTTGCTGCTCCCCTGCCCGAGGCCTTCCTTACGTGGCCTGGCCTGCTTTTATCTTTCCTCTCTCCCTGAGATCTATACTTGGCTTCTGGCTGGATGAGACGTCATTTCATGGGCTTTTTGTCATCACAGCCCTCCCCAAGCAGGTTTGGCCTTCCTATTCCTGCTCTCCCCACTCAGGGGGTTCCAGGCCTCAAGCCCTAGTGGAAGCAACCCCCCATCTAGGCGTGGCCAAGTCACTGCGCCCTGCTCTTAGCCCCAGTGGCTTCCTCTGTCCCTTTTCCTTCAGCGAGCAATGTCCTTCCCCCAGAGGCTCTGGGTCATCTTTCCTTTCCTTCTTCCAGCCACATATACTCAGCCCAAAAGCAGATGATTTCGGGATTTGTTTTTTGTTTTGGTCTTTTACTGCAGAAATGTGGAATTTTTTCCTTTACTTATTCCTTCTCTGATGCTCCTCCTTTCTTTATGTAGATCTGCATGCCTTACTGTGAGTGTGAAAAAACAACACTCAACATGCTTTCTCTATTCTCTCACTCAATGACAACAATCACCGCAGAAGAAGACTTCTGGGACCAAATGTTAGGGGCTTTCTCCTCATGGCCTTAGATCCTGTTTGTAATTTAGTATCTCACTGCCACAAAGAGTCTGTTTTGTCAGTCTTATGATCTCTGCTTTAACCTTAATGCCGGTCAGTTGTAGTGTCTAGAATCCAAAAGGGAAGGTACATAAAGAGGTGTATCTGACTTCCCTTTCTGTCACAGCTGGAAACTCATTTTTAAGATTTTTCTGGGGTCCCTTGGCCAAAAAGGGGGCTGTTCAGTTGGTGGAGGGTTTAGGATTTTACTTTATACTGTATACTATCCAATCATGAAGCAGACAATAGTCATCACCCATTAGGTTATTCGATTCTACATGTGGCGAGGAATAAAGGAAGGACAAGAGGCTAGATGTGTCACTCTAACAGAGCTCCCTCCACATGGAAACATGAAACCAGAGGAAAGAAGGTTCCCTACAACACTGTCACCCATATTTTTTTTACTGAGGATTTAGTCACAATAAAGATTTGATCAGATTAAACTTGACAAGTTATCTTTTAGAAAAGATGCCCAGGTACTCAAATAAAAACCACATTATCACTTTTCCCACCTATAGGTCATGAATTGGATTAAATACCATTACTAGAGCTAAAATATTCAATGCCTTTCCTTTATTTCATGTATGATAATGGCAGTCAGTTATTTTAATTACCTTAGGAGTGAATGAAGGTCATCCCTAGCCTACAGCACTGTTAGCTGCTAAAAATACCGATCACCTCAGTAGGAACAGAATTACATCTCCATTTCAATCATATAGTTTCTATTCATTTCAACTGGAGGAACTGATAGCTTCATGGACATCCCTCCAGCAAGGGAAGAATGGAAACTTTTGTTTCTGTGTTTCTCCCCAGTGGCTGAGATACTTCACCACTCTAGCTGGGACCAATTCTGAGAAATAGCAAGGCTTTAATTTAAAAGTACAGGATAGTTGAACTGAAATTGGCTATTCCAGTCCCTGAGAATTTGGGCTCTTTCTGACATAATCCAGATGGACAGCACCCACCCAGGTCACTCAGCATGTTCTTCTCTAAGTCTTTGACCACTGCTGAGGCCCAGTGGCTCATGCCATGAGGACACTCAATGGCTGTCATCTCCACTGTTAGCAGGGTTCATCAACAGTGTTGAGGTATGACAGTTAGTCCCTTTATAATTACCCATTCGTTCCCATCCCTTCAGCTGCACCAGTCCCAAGGTATGGATCCTAAGCATTGCACATTTTGTTAGGATCCCAGGAGTTGGAAGTTGCAGTGAGTTATGATGATACCACTGTACTCTAGACTGGGCAACAGAGCAAGACCCTGTCTCAAAAAAGAAAAAAAAGGGGAAAAATCCAAAAGGTAACTGGGAACAGTTCTACAAACAATATAATCCCAACACTAATGCAAACTGATGTAAAAGAAAGGCTCACTCACCCCAAAACTGAAGAGTCTTCATTTACATGAGCTCCTTTAGAGTCTTTGCCATATGTGATGAATATCTACATGTGTAGTAACATGGCTACATGTTACTACAATAAATCTGCTGTTATTCATTTATACTCTATAATGACCTGATCAAATTAAAAAGCTTCTGCACAGCCAAAGAAACTGTCATGAGCGCAAACAGACAACCTACAGAATGGGAGAAAATTTTCACAAGCTAAACATCCGATAAAGGTCTGATATTTAGAATCTATTTAGAACTCAGGAAAGTCAGCAAGAAAAAAAATCAAACAACCCTATCAAAAAGTGGGCAAAGGACATGAACAGAAACTTTTCAAAAGAAGACAGAACAATGGCCAACAAACGTATGTAAAAATGCTCAGCATCTCTAATCATCAGGGAAATGCATATTGAAACCACAATGAGATATCACTTATCTTCAGTGAGAATGACCTTTATCAAAAAGTCAGAAAACAATAAATGTTGGCGTGGATGCGGAGAGATAAGAACACTCCTACACTGCTGGCGGGACTGCAAACTAGTGCAACCTCTGTGGAAAGCAATATGGAGATAACTTAAAGTGATACAAGTAGATTTATCATATGATCCAGCAATCCCATTACTGGGCATCTACCCAAAAGAACAAAAGACACTCTATAAAAAAGACACCTTCACTCGAATGTTTATAGCAGCACAATTCACAATTGCAAAGATGTAGAAACAACCCAAGTGCCCATCAGTACATGAGTGGATTAATAAAATGTGGTATATGTATACCGTGGAGTACTATTCAGCTATAAGAAACAATGGTGATATAGTACCTCTTATATTTTCCTGGATAGAGCTGGAGCCCATTCTACTAAGTGAAATATCCCGAGAATGGAAAAATAAGCACCACATGTACTCACCAGCAAATTGGTTTCACTGATCAACATCTAAGTGGACATAGAGGAATAATATTTATCGGGAATTGGGAAGATGGGAGGGGGTTGGAGGGGTTGGGTATATACATACATAATGAGTGTGATGCGCACCATCTGGGGGATGGACACACTTGAAGCTCTGACTCTGGGAGTGAAGGGGAAGGAAGGCAACACACGTAACCTAAACATTTGTACCCCCATAATATGCTGAAATAAAAAATAAAAAAAAAAGTAAAAATTATTCTAAAAGTAATACGCACTTATTGCCCCAAACTTGGAAAATGCGAAAAGAACAAAGAAAATTTAAATCACTATTGATTTCAGAACCCAGATATAATCCCTGCTAACTATCTGTTGTATTTGCTTCTAAACTCACTTGCATATGTATTTTAAAGTATAATTGGGCATCATTTTACATATATATGTATATTATTTCATTTAATTTTATATAAAGGAACATTTTCCTATGCCCAGGTGATCACTTTTAATGCCTGCATATTTTTTAATCTAGCATATGTCCCGTAATTTACTACTCCATTTCTAGATGTTTGGCCAGTTGTGTTGCAACAAACATCTCATAAATACAGGGTTTTTTTTCCCATAGTAATTTTTTCCCTTAAAACAACTCTCAGAAGAAATATTAAGTCAAAGGTTCATATCTCCTGTTATGTCTGAAGCAGGCTGATATCTTGCAGAAAAGGTTATTCATTTTAGTGCTTACTCATTTCAATATCACATTACTGCACTGGAATTCACCATCCATTCACACATTAGGGACTACAGTTACAGGGAACTTTGAAGGACACCTCCTAACTGAAGTTCAGAACCAAGCCTGAGGGGGTACAGAGGTTAATACTGAAGCACAAGCCTCCTGTCCAATGATCACCTTCTTCTAGCAGGCCAGCCTTCCTCCTGATAAGGAGGGTGCTAGAATTCTTATAGACCTGGAAAGGCCAGCTTCTTCCATCCCAAACATCTCTGCTATCCATTGGTGAAGGCCTTTCCTTTTGTCAGCTTTATTCCTTTAGCTTAAGGCTTTAGAAGTGGTAAATACACCTGGGAAAGTAATCCAGCAAAACTGCTATCAATCACTCCTACTCTAGCATAAATGAGCTTTCAGTTCTTTCTTGACAGTGGATTTTGCTGGGTGAGAGAGGGCTGCTGGAGTCCGATGTGGGAGAATGGGATTCTAGTGAGGAATTTTGTTTGCTTTACAATGTTTCTTTAGGTTGGCCCTTTCCTGGACCAACTGAGTAAACAGCACATAGGCTATTAGTGAGTAAATGTTAGTGAAAGCTAGAGGAACAGAACAGTTGTCACTCGGAGACATGTATTCCTTCTGAAAAAGGCCTCAGGAGACAAGTCTGTGAGGAAACTGTTGGACCTCATTGATTAGTGAAATGTAAATTAAAACAACAATCAGTCACCAATTGCCAACAATAAAATTGGCATAATACTTCACTCCAAGTGAAAATATACAATCCTGAAGGGCAATTTGATGAAATATCTATCAAAAATTTTTTTAAATGGGCATAGACAACAGAAATATATTTTACAAGGCTGTCCACTACAGTGTTGTTTATAGAAGTAAAAAATTGGAAATGATATAAATACTTAATAAAAAATTTCAAATAAAATACAGTAGATTTATACTACTGGGACTATTAGTCACTAAAAATGATGTAGGTAAATATTTGTTGACACCAAAAAATGCTGTATTAATTGAAAGAAGCAACTTATAAAATAGAATGATCCCATTTTTATAAATAATAATAATAAAAAGTCATTTATATATCTGGAAAGATATAACTAGTGCTAAGTTTTGGTGATGAAAATGTATAGCTTCTGTGATAAGAAAATTATATTTTGAAGGCTCTAGGGAGCTCTGCCTGGCTTCCCAAGGGCAGGCATGCTTCTGACCTTCCCTCCCTCTGGCCTTAGAGCATGTATCAACAATGAAACTTGTTGATATGCAGCTGCACCCAGCCAGGGAAGGACCTGTGCCAGCTGCAAAGAAGGTCATCCGGGCACTCCGCCCTGTCCCCAGCCAGACACAACCTCATTATTATCACCACTATAGAGCAGGCTTTGCCCTGCGGTTCTCATCACTTTCATTTTCTTACCTCAGTAAACACAACAGTAGTCTTAATGCAAGGAGTGTAAGTGGGAAACTGGCCTTTCTGTGGGCTTCCCTTAAAAATGTTATGGTGATGGAAAGGCAATCCCTGGAATTTTTCAGCTCCTGGATTACAGTGTAGTGTATTTTGAAGTCATTGGCAACATTTGCAGAGACACCTGCTTAAAAGTATTACCTTTAAACTCCACTACAGCTGCAGTAAAGTGCAAATGCACCAAAGCTACCCAGCTTCAGAAATGTGATATTTCTAACATTACTTGTCCAATGGAGCCTTTAAACTGGCATTAGTTTAAGACAGCAGGGTCTTGGTCCTGTCCCTAAAGAGACTGGCTTTCTCGCTGCCATAGTTATGGGATACTGGGGTTGTTTCCATTGCTTGAGCTTGGTTTCCAAACTCAAAGCAGAAATTGGCTTCAAAGAGCTCTTCTCTGAACCTTTGGCTACCAGAAACAGATGTTTTCGTCTCTTACTCTTATACACAAACCTCTGCTCCATTAACGCTGCCACATTTAAGGGAGACAATCAGATTCTGGCTTTCCTATTGCATTTCACTGGATCATCACACACCTTTTTGGTTGGGGTACCTGGGACAAGGCCCTTTATGGGGCCTGAGAACCAACCCATGGCCCCAACAAGTAAACGCCCCTTTCTAATGAGAACTTGCTCTGGTGACCAGCCTGTGACCCTAAAGCTGAGGGCCTTAGGGATTAAGCTGGATAATTGAGGATAACCCTTGAATATAATACAAGAGTTTGAGTTTAGACAACAATGTTACACGTGAAATGAAAAATGTGATTATTTTTTAACTCTACATTTTTAAAGTATTGGTTTAAGAATGTAGAGTATTGTCTGGGTGGACGGCCCCTGAACATCTGGCCACTTGTGATAACAGGAATAACTACACACACTGGCCCCACAAAAAGAGGAGCCAGGAGCCAGGATCCATCTCCTCAGGGTGGCCTGGGAAAACAGAATGAGCAGGTCCCACCCCTGGAGCTGCTGTTGCACCTGCTGAGATCCTTTGACCTTGGACTGCTCCTCCTCTGGGCAGACCAGAAGGGACCTTTCTTCCTTCCCCAGGGTCAACACTCAAGCTCTGCCTGCACTGGGGAGAGACTTTAACCCCTGGGTCCCTCACTGGCTCAGAACTTCCTACTGCCTTCTCCCACTAAGGGTCTACAGAGGCCCTACCTTCTGGGTCTGGGTCTTTAGTTAACTGTCCACTCCTTAATGGGAAAGGAACCTGCTTTTAGTGCCATCTCTGGAACTAGACAAAGAGGTCTTTAATCCGGACTGATGCACATGGCTCCCACATCCTCCTCATTAAAGGTGGTGCTGAATGCCTCAATGAAAAAAAAAATCAGCAAAGTATGATTTTGAAAACTCAACCTTGTACCTTGAGTAGAAAGAAGCTAGAATATGTTTTCCTAAATCTTACTCTTTTTTTCACTCAAATTCAGCGCAGCCTAAGCCCAATGCTAATATTGTGGGATAATACTTTGGGTTTATTAACAAAATTTTTTTTCTGCTTCGTACTTTACTTTTTCTTGGCTTTTACATATACATGTGCACACATGTGCATGTGCCCCCCTCCCCCCACACACACCCTAGGCCATTGTGTGTTCAGTGTCTCTCTGAAATGCAGAAACATCTTGGCAGAGAGCACAGCTTCTTTCCTGAGCCCCTGTCTCAGTCCATTTTGTGCTGCTATAACAAAATACCACAGGCTGGGTAATTTATAATGAGTGGAAATTTATTGGCTCACAGTTCTGGAGGCTGGGAAGTCCAATATCAAGGTGCTGGCATCTGGTTAGGGCCTTGTTGCTGCATGACAAAAGGAGAGTGGGAGGGAAAGAGAGGGGGGAACTGGCCCTTTAATTAGTATAACAAACCCACTCCCATTAAAACAGCATTGATCCATTCGTGAGGGCAGATCCCTCATGGCCTAATCGCCTCTTAATACTGTCACAATGGCAATTAAATTTCAACAGGAGTTTGGGAGAGGACAAACATTCAAACCATAGCAGCCCCCACTATCCCCCAAACTAGAAAAGATTCCCTGACCTAAAATGGGGGAAGATGACAGAAGGGAAGTTGGTTGTTTCCAGACAGGACCCTGGGCTCTGCTTCCCTGGCAAGACCACAGAGAGATGACCGTTGTGAAGGTAGTTCAGGCAGCCAGTGCCTGCCATGACTTCCCAGAGACACCAGAAAGCAGGCCTCCTGTGCCCCCAGCTTGGCCGACTGGAAGCAGAACTATCCCTAGTTGAAGGTGCCAGGAAGGTGAGAACCCAAACATCTCAGCAGCAGTTGGCAAAGATGCACAGCAGCAGGACCCTGATTGATCTCGCATTTCTTGTACTCCTGGGAACTGGGCATTGAAACGAATTGAGAAACTGAACAATAAAGCCAATGACATTTCTTGCTCCCTGAGTCAGTGCCTGACACGCCTCTGCACCACACTGCCTGTTCCCCCCATGTGAGCCGTTCATCCTAGGGTCACAGGCAGGCCTGGCAGGGAGCTGAAGAATGAGTGGCATTTGAATGAAGACCAAGTTTGGTGTTATGCAGTCTTCCCATGTGCATGATTTTGGGCTGCTCCTCTTCCTATTGCTCATGCCAAGCAAAACACACGCTTTGCAATCAGTATCTCAGGCAAGACGGTTCTCTACTCCTTTACTCAACACCTTGGCCTGCTTTAGAGAGCCCCACACTCTCTCCCTCCTGTAGAACAGATGCGGTTGTCTCATACATAACAAGTGGGGATCTGAACACAAAGAATACCTTGACCTTTGGCCTTGCTTTCGGCTATTTGCGCACTGATGTTTGTAACTGCATTTGCGTGCACCCACAGACGGACGGAAAGCCATCACCACTGATGGACTCCAAAGTCAAGTGCCCACATTAAGAACATTTTTAAAAAATTGTTTATGAACGGTGCAAGAATAGTCCTTGAAACTTTCATGGCCACTAGAGGGAGGACATGTAGCATGTCACTGGTTAAATTATCAGCAAATGTCCTCATGCCTGTAATCCCAACACTTTGGGAGGCCGAGGCAAGAGGATCACTTGAGGAATTCGAGACCAGCCTAGGCAATATAGTGAGAGCCTATCTCTGCAAAAACATTAAAAAATTAGCCCAGTGTGGTGGCATGCACCTGTAGTCCCCAGCTACTTGGGAAGCTGAGGCAGGAGGATCACTTGAACCCAGGAGTTCGAGGTTGCAGTGAGCTGTGATCATGCCACTGTACTCCAGCCTGGGCAACAGAGTGAGACACTGTCTCTGAAAAAAAAAAATTATCAGCCAGTGGCTCTCAGCTCCATTCATTCATTCATTCATTCACTCACTCATTCATCCATCCATTTTACATTAATGTGCAGCTGGCCAGACATCGGAGACAAAAAGATGAACGGAACAGAGCTCCTGCCGTCCTCACCATGCTCACTGGCAGTAAACTTCATCCCTAAAATACTGACGGTGTATTTATTCCATATATAAATGCTGTTCTTTATAAACTTAATTTGAGCTTATTTGGCATCTAAGATTTCTTTATTAGGGTTTTTTAAATTCTGGTACTGAGACCTGTGTATAAGATGGGTGTGTTTTTCCAAGGTATGTCTAAGGCTGTGTTTAAATGCAGCCAAATCTAAATACTTAGTTATAATCAACTTGAATGGCTTTAAATGTAACTGTGTAGCCTGGCACAGTGCCGGATAAATAGTAGTCACTCAGTAAATTATAGTACCTCTCTGCACTGAGCATCAACTATGTACCAGGCCTTGCTGGTAAAAGAATTAACATAATTCTTTATTAAGGTAAGAAACAACATAAGGTTTTGAAACAGTCGTAGTAAGTTGGGACAGGAAATACCAAGCACATATGCTTCCCTTTTCCTCTTTCCCTACGCACGGCAGACACTGATAACTGACCACAAGCCTTTCCTATCGAGCCTGAACTTTGCCTCAGATTCCTTCTCGCAGTAAAACATGTAACCCATTTGCCAAGAGATTCTTTTTTCTTAACATTTTGCCTCAAGGTGAGCCTGCCTGATGATTTGCAGATAAGTCATTTAATTCCTCAGAGTCTGTGTTTACTCATTTGCAAAATGGGGTTATAACTTCACCTGAGTATCCTAGGCAGCCCTTCCAAGGTTTAAATATCGTACAGGCTGGGAAGTGCTTTGAAAGGTTCAAAGAGCAAGGCACACCCAAGGGGGTAGCAAGAGCTCCCGTAATTCACAAATATGAAAGTATCTTTGCCAAGGAAAGAGTTCCATGAAAGCCTGTTTAGAACATGGAGGATCCTATTTCAAAAGGACTTCTTTCTTACTAGCAAAGAAAAGGAAAAGAAAAGAGGAAGCAAATGGAGAAGGAACAAAGAAAGGAAGAGGACATGCCGTAAGTCAGAGGTCTTAGATCCAAGTCTGTTCTGCCTTTTGCTGGTCAAGGAGTTTGGAATGGGTTACTAAGCTCCTCTGCGCCTCACATTCCTCACCCATTATGTGGAGCAAACAAAGTCACCTCTCAAGGTTACTGGAAGTACGAGATGGGGCTACTGCAGAGTGAGACACATGCACACACACACACATACACAGTGGACTCCCAGCCTCAGTGAGTGAAAGGAGCCAGCCCAGCCCACACAGTGGAGAGGATTAGGTTTTGCTATGTTCCGTCCATGTGTCATCCATCCATCCTTCCAGCCTCTGCCGAGCGTGGCCACGTGGTGCTGAGCTGGGGGAGGGTGTGCATTGCTGTTGAGCATTTCTCCAACCTCAGGGCCACCGTGAGGGCAAAGCGGGCCATTGCGCATGATGTGATTTGAGCAGCTTCCCAACATCTCACTTGCCTCCCAATTTTACCCCTTAAAGCTTTTGAGTCTCTCTTTAAGGAACTTGTGCTTAAACTCCAACTCTTGAGCCCCAGAGGGGGAGGTGGGCCTCCTGGGCAGTTAAAGGCAGCTGTGGGCTAGAAGAATGGCCTCCATCAGGCCACTGATGGAGGTGTAGGGGGCATTGTGTGCGTGTGGTGCACTGGGCACAGCACAGCAGCTGGGGATGGATGACAGGAACCCCTGTGCTTTAGGAAGTTATTGAAGTGAGCCAGGAGCTCTGGAATGTCTTGCCTCGCTGCTCTCCACATGCCTGAGTCCTGCTCATCCTTGTAGCACCAGCCCAACATTATCTCTACCCTCCTTTGAGCTCCTGCAGGTCTCTATTTGTCCCTCTCTTCAGCACTTCTCAGCATTGAAACTCGTAATATAATTTGTGCACAGACATGCCTTCATCTCTGGCCATTCTTACTTCCCCAGTCTGGGCTTCAGGCACTGACTCAGAGCCCTTCAAACCACACTCTTTCCTGCCTTTAGAAAGCTCTTGCTCACTAGCTCATGGTCACTCTCCCTGCCCTAATTGTCCCCCAGGGAGCAGATGCTCCTTCAAGAGCATTTACCATCCAGCAGCGAGGTCCTTCACTCACTTGCCTTTCTTCTGCTCTGGTCTGTAAGCTCTGCCAGGGCAGAGACTTGTCTTGGAAATCTAAAACAGAGTCTGGAACATAGGAGGTGCTCAAATATCTGTCAATTGACTATCAGCTTTCCTTTCTCAACTATGAGCTCCTAAAGAATGGGAGCTGTATCTTCTAACATTTTTAAGCCTCTACTACACATATCCGGTGCATAGCCTAGTGCAGGTGCTGGATAAATGCTTGATGAATGAATAAAGGAATGAGTGAATGAGTATCTTGTAAAATAAGCAGATTGCCTAAGGATCTCAGTCAAGGCTACAAATAACAAAAACGATTGCTGAATATGTTCTAGGTTCCCCTCCATACCCATTCTCCATCCTTGCTCACCCTGCTCAGTACTCAGGAAGTTACCTTGATAAGGCTGAATCCACAGGGTCTTTTGCCCTGTGGCTGGGATCAGTCCATGGGAGGCACCAGTAGATTAGAGAAAGGGAGAAGAATGATGTCTAGGTACAGTAGATGCTCGTCATTTTTGGATTCTGTATTTATGAAATTTTCCACTTACTAAAATCTATTTGTAACCCTAAAATCAATGCTCAGGGCTCTTTCCTGCTCATTCACAGACATGCACAGGGTGGAGAAAAATTCTAGTCACCCAGTGTTCACATTCCCAGCTGAGGTCGAGCAAGGTGACACTCTGCCTTCTTGTTTCAGCTCTCATATTGAAAAAAATTTCACAGTCTGTTTAATGTCATGTTTTTCACATTTTGTGCTTTCACTGGTAATTTCGATGTTTCAAATGCCCCCCAAGAGTAGTACTAAAGTTACTGGAGTGTTCCTAAGCCCCAAAAGTACATGCTGTGTCTTACAAAGAAAATACGTGTGTGAAATAACATTCGTTCTGGCCTGAGTGTTAGTGCTGTTGGCCATAAGTCCAAAGTAATGAATCAACAGTATATAGTAAATGAAGTGTCTTAGAAACAGAAACACACATGAAACAAAGTCATGTATTGATTAGTGAAAATGTTGTGGCAAGAGACTTGCTGGAACCCAACCCTGTATTTCCTCTAGGAGCGATGGTTTAGTGTTTGCTGATTCAGCATTTGCAGTGACTTTATAGAACGTAACTACTGTGAATAATGAGAATTATTATTCTCATAATAATATGAGGCAGGATTTTACCTAATGGGTTGACATGGAGTTGCCTCCATCCATCTACCAAAAGCCATAGCTCCTATCCAGGTGGCTTCTCTGGAGCTACAGTTATTGTCTTGGTATTCTAGTAGCAGCTTTCTCTCCTCGTCCCTTTTGGCCTAGGGGTAGTAATAGGGTCCCACTGTTGCTAGCCTGGGTGTGTCACCATCCCCTGTGGGTTACTCTGCATCCTGCCCATACCTTTGTAAACAATCCCTTTATTAAACTCCTTGCTGACCCCATTTAAGTGCATCATCTGTTTCCAGCCAGAATCATGACTAATATTGACAGTTTACGGAAAGTCTCAGGTGTTTTCTTCCTAGCACCTAGGTATAGACACGAGCACAGCCCCCTCTCCTCCCGCCAGCCCTCTGTGAGTCTTCCCCCTTGATACAGAAAGCAGCTCCTTTCTCCCCACTATCAGCCTGACTGACGGAGGGATGGTCCTAACTCCAGGGCCAATGCTATTCAGGGTGGTCCCCTGACCAGCAAGTGGCAAGGTCACACACTGAGAGCTTGTTCGAAATGCAAATTGCTGGATATTCTAGATCTACTAAATCTGAAGCTGGGGGCAAAGCCCTGGAATCTATTTTTATAAGCCCTCCAGGTGATTTTTATATACTTTCAAATTTGAGAACCACTTCCTGGGGGGGTGGGTACAGGGTAAAAGCGGGATGGACACAGAGCAGTTGCTCAGGACCTTGCCAGGGCCTCTAACTCCCATCTCTCTGCCTTTCTGTGGTTTCCCGGCCCTTGCTTTACAAAGCTGAACCACATTTAGGAACACACAGGATCTGGAATGCAGAATCCTTTGAGTCCTATCGAGGTAGCTGTTTCTTAAGCAGCACAGCACAATTCCTTATGGGACAAGTACAGCTATTCTGGGAGATCAGCCCTGCAGCCCAGGCACCCGCGAGCACAGCCACAGGGCAAGAGAGAAGATAAGTGACATGGTGAAGGGGATCAGGATATGCCACCTCAGACTGTGCCACTTTTGCATATTGCTTATTTTGAGCTGAAAGCAGTTGAGAAACAGCAGATGTAAGAAGAGCTCTCTGCCCTTTTTCTACTTAAAGCAGGACATAAAGTTCTCTTAATGAAGGTGGAATGAATCTCTACCCTTCTCCTGCACTAGGATGAAGAAAGTGACATATCACCAGAGATGGGAAGCTGGCACTGAGAGGAGTCCGCACAAAGAGACCTTACTATAATAATTCTTGTCGTCCATTAGTTTCCCCATGTATTTCCTAGTCACTTTCCTGTAATTTGTCACTCTCAGAAGCCCAAACCCCGTTTCCTTTGTCTAGTCACTTCTCCACAAGTTATCACCCTTGGTTAAAATGATACATAAGCTCCCAAGTCTAACCAACTTCTTCGGGTTTTCACTTTTGTATGAAGCCCCCAAGTATGTAAAACTATTAACATCCATGAAATGGAAGCTTCGTCTCTCATTAATGTCTTTTGTCTATTTAATTCTTAGGCCCCAGCCACTGAACTTAAGAGGGTAGAGGAAAAGGTGTTTTTTCCCCTCCTCTATGGTGGAAAGAACTAATGTATGGGATGGCCCTGTGGCTTTAAAAGAGAAAAGGATTTTCATTCTGCTTCCAAAAACATGTCTCAGTGTGGTGCACGGAACTCCTTCTGTTGCTGTTATTAATTTTTCTATGTCTTCCCCAATTTCAACAAGCATGCGGCAGCTTATTAAGATACATACAATACAAGGTTAAAAAAAAAAATAGATAGCCTTAGGATTTGGAAGTTGTTCACTTGAAACAGTCTTGAAATGGTTGGCTTCTTTGTTGATCTGATAGTAACCAAAGATTCCAGTGTTTGAGCATATAAAAGACTCTGCAGCTAATCTATACTAGAAATAATATCCACAATGAAGACTTAAGAAAAACTTAGTGGCCGGGCGTGGTGGCTCACGCCTGTAATCCTAGCACCCTGGGAGGCTGAGGCAGGAGGATCGCTCAAGGGCAGAAGTTCGAGACCAGCCTGAGCAAGAGCGAGACCCCGTCTCTACTAAAAATAGAAAGAAATTAATTGGCCAACTAAAAATATATAGAAAAATTAGCCGGGCATGGTGACGCATGCCTTTAGTCCCAGCTACTCGGGAGGCTGAGGCAGAAGGATCACTTAAGCCCAA
>CAUYRT010108318.1:0-39976 GCA_963574885.1 Lepilemur ruficaudatus
TGGGAAGAGATACAAGACTGTTACTCCCTGCTTTGGACTCCAAACTCCTTGATTGTGTATCTGTCAGTGGGCTGCTAATGAAAATAGCTTCAGTTCTATGGGAATAACCATGAGGACAATGGTGGCCAAGGATGGATGCTGGGAGTACAGGCTGTCCAGGCAGGATTGTTCTAAGTGCTCAGAAGGTAGTAATGAAAGTGAAATGCCACGGTTAATAAATATTTGTTGATTGATTAAAGTGCATGAAATGCTGGGTATGCCTCTGATAAAAATATCTTGTAGTTCTAAGCTTGTAAGCCAGGGATCAAATGTAAATGGGCATGCTGGTTCTAATTAACAAGTAACCCCTTTCAAAAAGTTCTAAAAAAGATTTAATTCAAAGCGGGTCATAGATCAAAATGTAAAAAGTAAAACTATACAACTTTTAGAAGAAAACAAGAGAAAATCTTCATGACCTTGGGTTAAACAAAGAATTCTTAGATAAAACACCAAAAGTACTATCCACAAAAGAAAAAACTAATATATTGGTCTTCACGAAAATCTAAAATTTTGGTCTGTAAAAGACACTCTAAAGAGAATGAAAAATTATAGAGTGGGACAATTTTTCAGAAATCACATATCCATAAAAATACTTGTGTCCAGAATATATAAAGAACTCTTGAAAATTTAACAAAAAAAAAAAACAAACAGCCTAGTAAAACTGGGAAAAAGATTTGAAAGATAATTTACCAAAAAATATAAATGGATAGTAAAATTAGTACGTGAAAAAATACTCAAGAGTATATTAGTCATTAGGGAAATGTAGTTTAAAATCAAAATGAGATACTACAGCACACGTATTAAAGTGGCTAAAAATAAAAACAAAACTGACTTCCTGCTGGCAAAAATGTTGAGCAACTGAACCTTTGTACATTGCTGGTAGGAATGCAAACTCATATAGCCACGCTAGAAAACAATTTGGCAATTTCTTATGAAATTAAACATACCCAAATGTTGTGACTCAGTAGTACCACTCCTAGGTATTTACCCTAGAGAAATGAAAACTCAAATTCACACAAAACCCTGCACCCAAATGTTTACAGCAGCATTATTCATAATTGCCAACAACTGGAAACTATCACAATATCTTTCAGTGGGTGGATGGATAAACAAACTATATTCCGTTCATGGAATGGAATATTACTCAACAATCAAAAGAAAGGATTATTGATAAAACAACAATATTGATGATTTTTCAAGTGAATTATGCTAAGTGAAAGCAGCCAGACTCTGAAGGTCACACAGGCCGGGCACAGTGGCTCAATCCATGCTTACTCAGAGTAATCCCAGCACTTTGAGAGGCTGAGGCAGGAAAATTGCTTGAGGCCAGGAGTTTGAGATCAGCCTGTGCAACATAGTGAGACCCCATCTCTACAAAAATAATTAAAAATAATTGGCATGGTGGTGTGAGCCTGTACTCCCAGCTACTTGAAGGCTGAGGCAGGAAGATCGCTTGAGCCCAGGAGATCATGGCTGCAATGAGCTATGATTGCACCATTGCACTCTAGTCTAGGGCACAGAGCAAGACCCCATGTCAAAAAACAGAAAAGGTTACATCATAGAATTCAATTGATATGACATTCTGGAAAAGACAAAACTGCAGAATGGAGTTATCAGAGGTTGGAGGTAGGTGGAGAGTTGGATTCCAAAGGGGAAGTGTCAAGGACATGAGGCCATGGGGAATTGTTCTGTATCCTGAGTGTGATGATGGTTACGTGAATTCACGCATTTGTTACAACTTATGGAATTGTACACCCACCAAAAAAAGGTTCATTTATTGTATGTAAACTAAAAAAAAAGTTCTGCAAGTAATGAAAATGAAAAGAAATTAAGTCATTGGAGAATTATCCTAGGTTAGTCATGAAGCTTTAATTTTTATTCAGAATAATCTTGCTTTTGATTCTTAACTAATAGCACAATAGGTACAAATAAACATTTTCCTGATACTATATTTATTATACATAGCAGCTAGGGCAATCTTTAAAGACATTCCCAAACACGGGGCAGCTGTGTTCCTTTGCCTTTCCTAACCAAGCTATCTGACACTCATGATCCTGTAACCTCAAGAATTATGACTGCCCAGCCAAACAAAGCATTGATAACACCACACCCTGCACTTTTCACCTGAGCAAATGTCACCAAGCTCTCATGCGCGTCATCTGCCTTGGTGAGTATGCTGGGCTGAATTCAGAGTCCACTGAGGCTTCCACGACCTCCTCATCAAGTCCTCCCCTACCTTGCCCCACTGATTAGACCCTACTTAGATGACAGGTGACACTCAGCCTTGCTGCTGCCCTGGGTAGGGCTCAGCTTTGACAAGCCCGATTTAGTGCTTCATTTCTTTTCCTTACAAATCCTGTCTTTAACCTCGTACCTTTCATTGTTTAGGAATTCAAGGTCTCCTTGAGAGTCTTTTGTGTCCTTACCAACCCCTTGCCAGGCTTTTGCCACTGCTGTTCCTCTGCCAGACCGAGGCTTCATACTGAGGCTCTAGGAACATGAAAGAGAACTTCAATGCTCACATCCCATATTTTACCACTTTATGTTCTTGAATTACCACCCGCCTGAAAAAAATCCTCAAAGTCCCAGGGGAACATCATGGAGCCCCTGCTGTCCAGGAGGTTTTTGTATTTAGTGGTCTTCCCAAGTTTATTGTATGAAATATTAGTCCTTCATTGGAGTTTGTCATATGTCTGGACAATGAATACGTTTCAAAAATGTAACTAACAGAAGTTCCAGCTGAATCTCCAAGGCTAGTAGAATTACGTTCTTCCAGTCTCTCTCTCCTTTCCTCTCCGCCTCCACCAACTGACACAGCATATATTAAAAGCTGACCTGCCAAACCTGCCTCGGAAATGGAGCTAAGATTCCAGGGGTCCTGGCCTAGAAGAGAATCTAATCCAAGAGGACAAGCAGAGCTGAGAGGCCTAGGAAGACTTAAAGTTGGAAGGAAAGAATTCACAGCTAATTTGGAGGATAAACAAAAAAGTAGTTCAGCAAAATGTGAACACATTTTTCCAAATGCTGCAGCAGAGGAAGGGGATTCGGGATGTTTAAGAAGGAGAATTGTCCTTCCACCTTAGCTTTCTTCTCTTAGTTGTTAGCGTTCAACAACTAAAAGAGCCACAAAGAAGAGGGGTGTTCCGGCCCCCAGGGTCTATATATAATAGCTTTATTCCATTCATACAAGGCAGGTAGCTAATGACACCAGGGCTTCCTATCAATTTTTTACAATTTTATTTTATTGCTCAGGATTCTCTTTTGGTACTTTTATCAGCTTTGTGTCCTGAAATTTCACTTAGTCTGGCAGGCCCTCTCTCTGCCACAGCTCAAAGAGAACTCAAATGGATTTTGTCTCAGGAGTGGGACATGACCTAGCCATCTGGGGTGGTGTGTTCCTTCTTGCCATTAATTGTACTACTGATTTTTTTAAAATATATATTTTTTAATTTGTATATTTTCTAAAGGTTAGTCAAGTGAAGTTTCCACTGATTTTTAAACTCTTGCTTTTCAAAGGAAATGTATTATAACTCTTATGTTTCTACCTCATTTATACTCAATTTAAGAAAGCCTTCTTTCCTAAGTGCCGTGTGATGTCAAAATAGCCTTCTTGACACATATATGCCTTTTCAAGAGCCTCTTGAAGTCTTCTGCTTCCGAAGTCGGAATGATGTTTTCTTACTGTAAAAGTATTTGAGAGTATTGAAATTTTAGAATCTCGAAATAGAGTTTGTGGTGTGTGCTAGCAATTCACTTCTCTGGTGTCAATAAATTCTGACCCTGCAGCAAATCCTATCACCAAGAAGCCACACATTTGAATTCTGTAGGTCACCCTAGTGCCTTGTAGCAATGCCAAAGACGTGGGCTCTGGAGCCAGACTACCTGCATTTAAATCCTACCTTTACTTAAGTTAGTTGTAAATATTAAATGAGTTAAAACAGGCAAAGTACTTATCACAGTGCCTGACACAGTCACTACTAATTTTTATTCAAAATAATCTTGCTTTTGATGCTTAACTAATAGCACAATAGGTACAAATAAACATTTTCCTGATACTATATTTATTATACATACCAGCTAGGGCAATCTTTAAGACATTCCCAAACACACGGCAGCTGTGTTCCTTTGCCTTTCCTAACCAAGCTATCTGACACTCATGATCCTGTAACCTCAAGAATTATGACTGCCCAGCCAAACAAAGCATTGATAACACCATACCCTGCACTTTTCACCTGAGCAAATGTCACCAAGCTCTCATGCGCGTCATCTGCCTTGGTGAGTATGCTGGGCTGAATTCAGAGTCCACTGAGGCTTCCACGACCTCCTCACCAAGACCTCCCCTACCTTGCCCCACTGATTAGACCCTACTTAGATGACAGGTAACACTCAGTCTTGCTGCTGCCCTGGGTAGGGCTCAGCTTTGACAAGCCCAATTTAGTGCTCCATTTCTTTTCCTTACAATGCCGAGTAGTCCAATAAGCTGTGACCACTAGGCCACGTTGCTCTTGGTTCTTATTGGGAGTAACATAAGAAATTACTTTATTGCAGGAAGATGTTTTTGCAATTTTTTAAAAATTTTTTAAAAAATGTTTTAATTATTATAGGTATATAATAGTTGTATATCTTTAAAGGGTACATATGATGTTTTGATACAATCATACAATTTGAATTAACTGAATCAGGGTAATTGAGGTATCCATCACTTCAGGCATTTATCATTTCTTTGTGTTAGGGACACTCCAATTTCACTCTTTTAGTTGTTTTAAACTATACCCTAACTTATCATTGATAAGATACTGCTTATTTTGCCTTCCAATATCCATTATTTCCCAAAGGAAAATATGCCTTTGTTGAGAATTCATGTTAGATTGCTCAAGCTAGACAAACAGAAATGGGCCCCTCCTAATTAACTGATAGGTTTCCTTTAATTTTAATATGGTAAACACAGATGGATGACTGGCTTTTAACTCTTACATTTTTCTTTGCTTTGGCTGCCAGGAAGTCAGGATATATGCCCAGCTGTAGTGGAAAACCTGAATTTAGTAATAATAGATAAATGAAAACTAAAAGAGGGCTATTATTTCTAATAAATACACCTGAAATTAATCAACAGGAACTTTTTGATCCACTTGCTTTATTCCTGTCATAATGCTGACCTGCATTATATCCTTTTGATATAAACTGGAAGAAAGTATATATAGTCTAACGTTACAGATTTCAACAGCTGTTAAAATTACACAGTAATTGGCTGTTCACACTGTGTAAAGTTACACCACAGTGAATTTGCTGCTAGTGCACAAGTAAGAAAATCAACATTTAGGCACTGACGAGTACTCATTAAATCAGACACACACATACGCATAGTACTTTGATTGATCCTCCTTTTTATTTTTTTGTCATTTACTCCAGTGCTATGTAAAATATACAGCTAAGGCTTTCTGGGAAAATTTCTGATTCTCCTCGTGGATATGCATATGAATGACTAGATCCGTAGCTGCATCCCAGTAATTGCTTACTGCCCCAGACACCCCAGGCCAGAGGGGACCGAGGAGGGCCCAAATTCAGATTATGGTTCTCAGAGATTCTAGAGGGACTTTATCATTTATCATATAAACTGGGATGTCTTTGGGATTAAAAGATGGTACAATTAATGGTTTTGTCAAGACTATAGGTGGAAACACATATATTATACAAATTAGGATGTATAATCACCATACCTAACAGGATCGGATCAGTTCAAATCTACTATTATGGTTCCTGGAGTATTGGGAAGGACATTGAGCCAAAATATTTCTGCATCTCCCTTTCCTCACTGATGATTTAAATTTCACCATTACTGATTCATTTCTTTGGATTAGAAATTCTTAGTTGGGGTGATTTGCCACCAGGGAACATTTGCCAGTGTGTAATGATGTTTTTCATTGTTACAACTGTGAGGGGGGTTGTTACTGGCATCTAGTGGGTAGAGAACAAGAATATCACTAAACATCTTACAAGGCACAGAACTGTGCCCCACAACAAAGAAATTCTCCAGCCCAGAGTTTCAATAGTGCTGAGGTTTAGAAACCCTGCTTTGCATTAAGTACGGTCTCTCCTCTGGCTTCCATATGAAGATACATGAGGGTCAAGAGAATGAGAAGACAAGCCACAATCTGGAAGACAATATTTGCAAAAGGCATGTCTGAGAAAGGACTATAACAGTTATCCAAAATATACCAAGAACTCTAAAAACTCAACAATAAGAAAACAAACAACCTGATTTAAAAATGGGCAAAAGACATGAACAGACACCTCACCAGCAAAGATATACAGATGACAAATAAATGTATGAGAAGATGCTCCTGTCATTAGGAAATTGCAAATTAAAACAACAATGATAAAACTACACACCTATTAGAACAGCCAAAATCTAGAACAATGATGATACCAAATGCTGGCAAGGATGTGGAACAACAGGAACTCTCATTCACTGCTCCTGGTAATGCAAAGTGATACAGCCATTTTGGAAGACAATTTGGCAGGTTCTTACAAAATTAAACATACTCTTACCATATGATTTAGAAATTGTGCTCCTTAGTATTTACTCAAAGGAGTTGAAAACTTATGTTAAAAGTTTTATTCATAATTGCCACAACTTAGAAGCAACCAAGATGTCCTTCAGTAGGTGAAGAGATAAACTGTGGTACATCCGGACAATGGAGTATTATTCAGGGTTAAAAAGAAATGTGTTGATTATTCAGGCAAGATGGCTGATCAGAGACAACAGCTGCCAGAGCATCTCAGTAAGAAGAAGAAGTTTTAGATGAAAGAGAAAAAATGAACAGACACATAGATCAGATGTGGGTCTGAAGAAAGGGTGCCAGAGCCTTCAGGAGATGCCACGGGAAGAAGTTGCAGTGCAGAATAAGAAGGAACACGGTATCAGCAAAAATCAACCCCCAAGAGGCTTAGAGTCCAGGGGTAAGGGTAGGTGGAACAGTTTGTTTCTCCCTCCCTTGCATCTCTGACAGTTGGTGGGTTCCCAAGCTGTTAGAGAGACTTTCTGCTCACATGAGTCCAGGGGCTGCTGCAACCAGGGAGCTGGGAACTGCTTGGTGACAGGGCGCCAAGACCCCCAGGGGCACTTCGAGCCCCCACAGACCCCAGGACGCCAGGCACCATATTGCTTCTTTACCCGGTGTGCCTTTGTCCTCCCCAGAGGGCTTCAACTCCTCAGGTTTCATCCTGCTCATTCCCACATTGACATTGTCCAGTTCCAGCCCAGACTGCAGGAGCCACAGGTTCCAGTGGGTTCCGGGTGACCTGCATGACTCCAAAGCCTGAATGTTCTGGGTGGACTGCCTCCTGGAGAGAGGGTCAGAGACAACCAGAGTGCAAAGTCCTCCAGACGTTTTCCTTCCCCTCCCCCTCCCTCCCTCAATTGTGGCTGCCAAGAGAGACAATTGAGCCACCACACCAAGGCTTCCACAGAGAGAAGGCTCAGGCCTTTCCTCTTGGGGTCCTGCAGCAGACTGAGGGGTGCTCAGACTGTGAGCTCCCTGCTTGCCAGCCCTCCCTCATGTTGCTTGCCCAGAAGCTCCATCAGAGCAGGGCATGCTCTGAGGCAGAGGGACATCGATCCTGCTTGGGCATGCCGTGGGCAACTTAGGACCAGTGTGCTTCTCCCTGGCATGGTCAAGGATTGAACTTCTTGGTCTTGGGAGGTGAGGGATCCTGCATGGACAGATCTGTGGGGAGAGTACAGCGTGGATCCTAACTGTGGCGTGCTCATGGGGCACCACTTCCCGCATGTGGGGGCTGCACTCTCAGCTCAGGCTGGGATCCTGGGCAGGAAATCTCCTGGCCCACAGTATAGTCATGGGACAACTTGGCTTGCTTGGACTGCTGCCTGCCTGCAGATGCCAGACATAGACTGTGGATGGGCAGGGAGATGAGTGAGGCTCACTGCAGTCTGCCAGTTTGTGAATCTCAGATGGACCTGCCTCCATGTGCAGATTTGCTGGTTGGGTGGGGCCACTACAGCCCCTCCCTGGTGGCTCTGCCCAGAACCTGGGAGCAGACCTTTGACCCCTGCCAAAACAGCTACTTTGCCAGCTTCTGTGGAGCCTGAGGGCAGGCTCACCCAACCCAGCCCTGTCAAGCTGCACTCCCCACCTACCTCTGCTGTAACAGAGAAAAAGGACTCACCTGGAAGTTCCAGGGCCCCACCCACCACCTGGGGCATTTGATGCTTCTCTTGAGGGACTAGAGCCAATCACAGGACCTAAAAACAACATTACAACTTGTTCCTTCTGGCAAGCGCCTCCTACTGACAGGGAGGTCAATTTGTACACCCTTTACAGTATTTATTCATTCAATTTTACAGGGTGTGTGGGAGACCAAGGGGTGGCCTTTTGGGGGAGCACCTATCCCTCCCCACAGAAAAACTACGCTACTAGATAAGGGTGGAAAGAACCCAGCTTAGGGCCTTACCATACAAGAGTTTAGCTCCCTCCCCTATGAACAGCTCTCCTGGTTTGGAGAGCTTGTGCTGACCCTCCTACCAGTGGCTCCCCCTAGTGGCTGGAAAAGCAACATCTGAGCTCTGCCAAGGCATTGCAAGGCCTTTCAGTCTCCCTGAACCTAGCCACAAACTGCCTTGCTTCTCCCCCCATCTCAGTGGTGGCAGAGACCAGGAAACCCTCTAGGAGCTACAGGATCTCTCCTAAAGCTTGGGGCACTCAAGTATTGCACCTGTGGGGGTGGGGGGGACCAGAATCTACCACAGACAGAAAACAACATCTTGGCAGTTGGCTCTATCACACAAACATCAACCAATGACAGGGAGAACAATGATATAACCCATCATAGTGTCTTCCAATTTAAGCAAACAGGGTGTGGCTGATTCACATTCATAAGTACTGCCCACTATCACCGAGAGTAAGCTGGGTGACATAATTCACTACACACTCTTTGGAAGAGATGAGGACAGCAGGTTGGAGGTAAACTGAGAGGTATGCCAAATCTAATAGAACACCCCATAGGCAACTCAAGACCAGCACTCCTCTCCCTGGCAGGCTCAGGGATTAATCTTTGGGGACCAAGAGACGGGCCTGTAAGCCAAGCCTAGCACCTGCAGGTCTCAACTGAGAGGCTAGATAAGAAGAAATCAGTAAAAGGACTCCAGAAACATAAAAATCAGAGTGGAAGGTCACTCCCAAAAGAAAACAATAAGTCCTTACCAATGGATAACAACCAAAATGAAAAGATAAACATTGACAAAGAATTCCACATGTGGATTGTAAGGAAACTCAATGAAATACAAGAGAAAATAAAATTCCAACACAAAGAAATCACAAAAACAATGCAGGAAATGAATGAAAAATTTACTAAGGAAATCAAATTATTAAAAAAAATCAAACAGAACTCCTGGAAAAGAAAAATTCTTTCAAGGAAATATAAAATGCAGTGGGAAGTCTTAAGAATAGGCTAGATCAGGCAGAAGAAAGACTCTTAGAGATTGATGAAAACACCTTTGGATTAAACAAGTCAGTCAAAGAGAAAAATCTGAGAAACAAAAGGAACAAAAAATATGGGATTATGTACAGAGGCCTAACGTAAGAATCGTAGCCATCCCTGAGGGTGAAGAAGAAATACACCAGGGTTTGAAAACCTATTTGAGAGAATAATTGAGGAAAATTTCCCCAGCTTTGCTAGAAATATAGATATCCAGGTACAAGAAGCTCAAAGAACCCCTGGAGATTCATCACAAAGAGGCAATTACCGTGACACATAGTCCTCAGACTGGCCAAAGTAAACATGAAAGAGGCACTCCTATGAGCCATAAGGCAAAAGCAGCAGGTAACTTACAAAGGAAAACCCATCAGACTAACTGCAGACTGCTCAATTGAGACCTTACAAGCCAGAGGGGATTGCAGCTCCATTCTCAGTCTTCTCAAACAGAATAATGGCCAGTCTAGAATTCTGTATCCAGCAAAACTAAGTTTCTTATATGAGGGAGAAACAAAAAGTTTTTCAGACAAGCAAACACTGAGGGAATTTGTCAAGACTAGATCTGTCCTGCAGGAAGTACTCAGAACTACATTATACACAGATCAGCACAATAGTCACCCACTAGTGTAAAATCAACAAAAAGCTAAAGGTCAGAGTCCAGATACCACAATGGCTCAAAAGGTAAAATAAAACAATAAAGTTCTACTCAACACAGTGAACAGAAATCTGCCACACTTATTAATTCTTTGAATAAATGTGAATGGCTTGAACTCCCATTCAAGAGACATGGGCTGGTTGAATGTATAAGAAAATACAAGCCAAGTATCTGCTGTTTCCAGGAAACACATCTATCCCACAAGGACTCATTCAGACTCAAGGTGAAGGGATGGAAAACAACATTCCATTCAAATGGAAACCAAAAGAAAGCTGGGGTAGCCATTCTCATATCAGATAATATAGATTTCAAATCAGCAAAAGTAAAGAAAGATAAAGACAGTCATTATATAATGGTGAAGGGAAAAATTCAACAAGAAGACACAACAATCCTAAATATTTATGCAGCTAACACAGCTGTGCCAAGATTCATAAATTAAATCTTACTTATCTAAACAAAATGATAAACAGCAGCACTGTAGTATCTGCGGACTTCAACACACCACTGACAGAACAGGACATATCCTCCAAACAGAAAATAAGCAAAGAAATAATGGACTTAATGGAACTGTAGAACAAATGCACCTAACAGACATTTACAGAATGTTCTACCCAAAACCCACTGAATATATGTTCTTCTCATCAGCTAATGGAAAATTCTCTAAGACTGATCACATCCTAGGCCACAAAAAAATGTCTCAACAAATTGAAAAAATGGAAATTATATCATGTATCTTCTCAGACCACAATGTAATAAAATGAGAAATCAATTCCAACAGAAATTCCCAACTCTACACAAACTCATGGAAATTAAACAACCTACTGCTGAATAGTTATTGGGTCAAGGAGGAAACTAATATGGAAATCAAAAGATTCTTTGAACTAAATGACAAAGGGGATGCAAGTTATCAAAACCTGTGGGATTCAGCAGAAGCAGTCATAAGAGAAAAATTCATAGCCATAAATGCCTCCATCCAAAAAAACAGAAAGGTCACAAATCAACAATCCAATGAATCATCTCAAGAAATTGTAAAAGGAAGAGCAAACAAATCCCAAACCCAGCAAAAGAAAAGAAATAACTAAGGTCAGAGCAGAACTAAATGAAATCAATAACAAAAGAATTATATAGAAGATTAATGAGAGAAAAAATTTGTCTTTTGAAAAGGTGGAAAAAATTGATAGGCCTGTTGCTAGATTAACCAGGAAGAGAAAAGAAAGGACTCTAATAAGCTCAATAATAAATGAAAAAGAAGGTATTACAGTAGATACCATAGAAATACAAAATATCATCCCTGAACACTACATAAATCTCTTTGTACATAAACTTGAAAATGTTGATGAAATGGATGATTTCTTGGAAACACACAACCTCCCTAGGCTCAATCAGGAAGAAATAGAATTCCTGAACAGATAAATATCAAGTAATGAAATTAAAGCAGCAATAAAAAGAATCTCCCAACAAAAAAAAAGTCCTGGACTAGATGGTTTCACAGCTGAATTTTACCAGACGTACAAAGAAGAACTGGTACCTATACTGCAGAAATTATTCCATAACATTGAGGAAGGAATCCTCCCCAACTCATTCTACAAAGCCAATATCACCTTGATACCAAAGCCAGGAAAGGAGACAACAAAAAAAAGAAAACTATAGACCAATATGCCTCATGAATATAGATGCAAAAATTCTCAATAAAATCCTAGCAAACTGGCTGGGCACGGTGGTTCATGCCTGTAATCCTAGCACTCTGGGAGGCCAAGGTGGGAGGATCGCTCAAGGTCAGGAGTTCGAAACCAGACTGAGCAAGAGCGAGAGCCCCGTCTCTATTAAACATAGAAATAAGTTAATTGGCCAACTCAAAATATATCGAAAAAATTAGCTGGGCATGGTGGCACATGCCTGTAGTCCCAGCTACTTGGGAGGCTGAGGCAGAGGGATTGCTTGAGCCCAGGAGTGTGAGGTTGCTGTGAGCTAGGCTGATGCCATGACACTCTAGCCCAGGCAACACAGTGAGACTCTGTCTCAAAAAAAAAATAATAATCCTAGCAAACTGAATTCAGCTGCACATCAAAAAAATAATCCACTATGATGAAGAGGGCTTCATCCCAGAGATGAAAGGGTGGTTCAACATATGAAAATCTATAAATGTGATTCACCACATAAATAGAAACCAAAACACAGACCATATGATCCTCTCAATATACACAGAAAAGGCATTTGACAAAATTCAACACCCTTTTATGATAAGAACTCTTAACAAAATAGGCATAGATGGAACATACCTTCATATTATAAAAACCATATATGACAAATCCACAGCCAACATCATACTGAACAGGGAAAAATTGAAAGCATTCCAGCTTAGAAGTGGAACCAGACAAGGATGCTCACTGTCATCCCTTCTGTTCAAGATAATGCTGGAAGTCCTAGCTAGAGCAATCAGGCAAGAGAAGGAAATCAAGTGTATCCAAATGGAGAAAGAAGAAGTCAAACTATTGCTCTTTGCTGATGATATGATCTTATATCTAGAAAATCCCAAAGATTCTGCCAAGAGACTCTTGGAATTAATAAATAAATTCAGCAAGGCCTCAGGTTATAAAATCAATGAACGCAAATCAGTAGCATTCCTATATAACAACAGTCAAGCTGAGAAACAAATCAAAGACTCAATACCCTTCATAATAGCAACAAAGAAAATAAAATACCTAGGAATATATTTAACCAATAAGGGGAAAGACCTCTACAGGAAGAACTATGAAACATGGAGGAAGAAAATTGCAAAGAATATAAACAAATGGAAAAGCATATCATGTTCATGGATTGGAATAATCAACATTGTTAAAATATCTATACTACCCAAAGTGATTTATAGATTCAGTGCAATCCCCATGAAAATATGAATGTCACTTTTTATAGATATAAAAAAAATAATTCTATTCTTTTCATGGAATCAGAAAAGAGCCCTAATAGCTAAAGCAACCATAAGCAAACAGAATAAATTAGAAGACATCACTTTACCAGACTTCAAGCTATACTACAAGGCTATAGTAACCAAAACAACATGGTATTGGCATAAGAACAGAGACATAGATCAATGGATCAGAACAGAGAACCCATATATAAAACCATCCTCATATTGCCATCTGACCTTTGACGCAGCAGACAAAAACATACAACAGGGAAAAGCATCCCTATTTAATAAATGGTGCTGAGAAAATTGGATAGCCACATGTGGAAGACTGAAACAGGATTTGCATTTCTCATCACTCACAAAAATAAATTGACAATGATTGACAGACTTAAACTTAAGGCATGAAACTGTAAGAATTCTAGAAGAAAATGTTGGAAAAACTGTTATAGATATCAGCGTAGGCAAAGAATTTATGAAGAAGACCCCAAAGACAATCACAGCAGCAACAAAAATAAATCAGTGGGACCTGATTAAATTAAAAATCTTCTGCACAGCCAAGGAAATAATCAACAGAGTGAATAGATAACCTACAGAATGGAAGAAAATATTTGCATGCTATACATCTAATAAAGGGTAAATAACCAGAATCTATAAAGAACTCAAATCAGCATGAAAACATCAAACAACTCTATTAAAAAGTGGGCAAAAAATACGAACAGAAGCTTTTCAAAAGAAGATACACTAATGGCCAATAAACATGAAAAAATGCTCAACATCTCTAATCATCAGGGAAATGCAAATCAAAACCACAATGAGATATCACCTAACTCCAGTGAGAATGGCTTTTATCAAAATGTTCCAAAACAATAGATACTGGCATGGATGCCGAGAGATAGGAGTACTTACACTGTTGGTGGGACTGAAACTAGAACAACCTCTATGGAAAATAGTATGGTGATACCTTAAAGAAGTAAGAGTAGACCTACCGTTTGATCCAGCAATCCCACTATTGGGTATTTACCCAAGGGAAAAAAAGACATTTTATAAAAAAGATACTTGCATTCTAATGTTTATAGTAGCACAATTCACAATTGAAAAGATGTGGAAACAACCCAAGTGCCCATCAATATATGAGTGGATTAATAAAACATGGTATATGTATACCATGGAGTATTACTCAGCCATAAAAAGGTGGTAATCTAATACATTTTGTAACAACCTGGATGGAACTGGAGACCATCCTCCTAAGTGAAGTACAGAAAAACAAACACCACATGTACTCACTATTAAACTGGAACTAAATGATCAACACTCATGTATGCACGTGGAACTAAAATTCAATGGAAATCAAGCAGGTGGCAGGGGAGAAGGGGATGGGTCAATTCACACCTAATGGGTACAATGCACACTATCTAGGTGATGGACAGACTTCTAATTTTGACTTAAACTGTACAAAAGTAATTCATGTAATCAAAACGTTCATACCCCCATAATATTCTGAAATTTTAAAAAATTAAATTTAGAAAATTAGAAAAAAAGAAATGTGCTATCAAGCCATTAAAAAACATGGAGGAACTTCAAATGCATATTACTAAGTGAAAGAAGCCAATTTGAAAAGGCTACATGTTGTATGATTCCAACCATATGACTTTTGAGAAAAGGCAAAATTGTGGAGACAAAAAATGATCAGTGGTTGCCAGGGCTTAAGAGGAGGAAGTGATGACTAGGTGGATAACAAAGCATGTTTTAGGGCAGTGAAATTATTCTCTTTGATATTATAATGGTTTATACATGCCCTTATAGACTTGTTAAAACTCACAGAATGTACAACACCAAGACTGAACTCTAATATAAGCTATGGACATTGGTTAATAATGATGTGTCAATATAGGTTTGTTGATTGTAACAAATGTACCACTTTGGTGCAGGATTTGGATAGCATGGGAGGTACATGTATGGGGGCAGTAAGCATATGGAAATGCTCTGTACCTTCTGCTTAATATTGCTGTGGAGCTAAAACTGCTCTATAAAAAAGACACATGAGGGGAAACACATAAGTCCCTCATACTTCATATTGATTTTATCAAATGGTAAGAGAAAGTGATAAGTAAAGGGGTACCAAAATCAAAATATTATCATCGTTATAATATTGCCTATGTTGACTCTACCATAGTGGACTGGGAAGTGGTCAAGAGGTGAGAGAAGTGACTTAACTCCCTGATTCTTTGAGAGAGTTAGAAAAATCATTCATTTATTATTCATTCATTTCTCTGACCAAATTTTATTAAGACCCACTGTTGGCCAAAGCCTTAGGGTTTTCCCCATGGGCTTCCCATGCATAGGTGCATAGTGGCAAAAAACCTAGAGCTGGAACCATTGAATCCTACTTTCTGGCCATTCCCCTACCTTCAGAGGCTGCCATTTAGCATGCAGTCACTAGACCTATGCCACTATCATTAAAACTCTGAGTATGAAACTTAAACTCAGCCTACAGCTTCCTCATGTGCAATATGATTGGTTTTAGTCAATGATTTTACACTCCAGTTATCTTGTGGGTAAATCCCAAACTGCAGCAGTGCCCTGAGTTTCTGAGAGTCCATATAATGAGCCATGTCAGAAATGCCCTATATCCTAGATCTTGAAATGAATAGGAGAGAAGGATGACATTTGTCTAGAGAAACACTTTGTGTGCTGTGTATGCCAATTATTGACTTCTGTACTCTTTTTTAAAATAAATTTTTATTTTTAATTATTATGGGTACATAACAGTTGTACATATTTATAGGATACATGTGATGTTTCAACACAGGCATGCAATGTGAATTAATCAATTCACATTGTATTTATCATTTATCATTTCTCTGTGTTAGGAAAATTCCAATTCCACTCCTTTAACTATTTTAAAGTATACACTAACCCATTGTTTATTGTTACTTTGTTGTGCTATCAAATATTGTTCATTCTATCTAACTATATTTTTACACCTATTAACCACCCCACTTTATTCCCCCTCCCTGCTATGGTTCCCAGCCTCTGATAACCATCATTCTAGTTTTTGTCTCCATGAGGTCAATTGTTTTTAATATTTAGCTCTCACATATGAGTGAGAACATGTGAGATTTGTCTTTCTATGCTTGTTTTGTTTCACTTAACATGATATTCTTTAGTTTCACCCATATTATTGCAAATGGCTGGATTTCATCCTTTTTATGGCTACCTAATATTCTATTGCATATATGCACCGCAATTTCTTTATCCATTTATCCATTAATGGACACTTACGTTGATTATATTGTGAATAGTGCTGCAATAAACACAGGAGTGCCAATCTGTATCTTTTCAATATAATGAATTCCCTTCTTTTGGATATATACCTAGCAGTGGTATTGCTGGGTCATATGGTAGTTTTAATTTTAGTGTTTTGAGGAACCTCCATACTGTTTCCTACAGTGGTTGTGCTAGTTAACATTCCCACCAACAGTGTACAAGTGTTCCCCTCTCCACATCCTGGCCAGCATTCATTATTGCCTGTATTTTTGATAAAAGCTATTTTTAACTGGGGTGAGATGATATCTCATTATAGTTTTGATTTGCATTTCTCTGGTGACTAATGATGTTGAGCATTTTTTCATATACCTGTTGATGATTTGTATGTCTTTTTTTGAGAAATGTCTCTTCAGATCCCTTGCCCGTTTTTTAAATCAGATTATTTAATTTTTTCTTGTTGAGTTGTTGGAGTTCCTTGGATATTCTAATTGTTAATCCCTTGTAAAATGAGTGGTTTGGAAACATTTTCTCCCATTCTGTGGGCTGTTTCATCACTTTGTTGATTGTTTCCTTTGCTATGCAGAGCTTTTTAGCTTCTGTACTCTTCTAATGTCCTAAATTACAGTTTGTCCTGTCCCACTGATTTTTAGAACTTAAGTATGTATCCAAGAAAAACCCAGTAATACCAACCCTACTTACACTGATGACACCAAGTCCCTGTGCAGATGCCTCTGAGTGGACATTGCAACAGAAAGAAAGACTAAGTTGATTTTGGGATTAACATATGCTAAGCCTTGGTGAAAGCGATTTAGTTTTTTGTTTCATTCCAGCTGTGATGAGTTTTCTTCCTCAATCTACTCCTAAAGCAGAGAATCCTTGGTTTTCCCAAAAGTAGTATAATTTTCCTGATGTAAACAACAGACAGCAGCACAATCACTTGTCAAAGTTTGGTTCAGGAGAAATAATTTTTCTGTGGAATTTCAATTAAGGGAAGAAGCAGCTTACTGAGTAACCAGACATACAGGAGTTATAACTCTCTGAACCATTCTATGCAGTTATTTTTCTATACAAAATATTGTTTTTTCTTTTTATTTATGATGGGAAGGTGAGATTAACAATGAGTTTAGACACCGTTAAGCCATCTTTCCCCCCTTTTAAATTTTTTCTGGGTATCCTCTCATCTTCTAAGTCCCTATATTTTGAAGTTTTAGATTCCCTTTTTTTCCTGATTTTCTGTTTCTGGTTTTTCATATTCCTCCTCTCACTGCACTTCTTTTGGTTCAATCTGATGCTTTTCGTATCTCTTTTTCTTTACTACAATATTTTCTGTGTGTGCTTTTGTGCTTATACTCTTTTGCAGTTTTAGTCCTAATCATCACCTTTATCTGCTGTGTGTGTGTTTTGTTTTTTGCCACTAATGATAATTCTTCTTACTTCTGAGGATTGTTTCTTTCTTTCAGGAAAAGAGAATGTGAACATTTTATCCGCTCTCATTTGTGGTATATTTGTGTATTTCTTGAGTCCTCCAGTTTGGATCTTTTTTTCCCTCCTTGCCACCAATTCTATTCTTATGGGACTCTTTTACAATCTGCCATGGTGTTGTGGCCTAAACTAATTAAGAGGATAGAGAAAACAAAAAACAGATGATAAGAAAAACTGAGCTGAAATTATTAGTCACTGTTATTTGGTTTTGTTACAGGATTCTATCTCTCTTTTTGTAGGGGGGCTTGGGGATTGGCTTACAGAGCTCCTTTTCCTGGATGTCCTCTGCAAATATACTTCTCTCTGCCTTGATGACATGTGCATTGGAGGAGTTTCTGGAATAGATATTAAAAGGCCTTTAATGGTCTCTGAAGGCAATTAGTTGCCAAAAATGTCAGAGAACTAATAGTATGGCAGTCTGAGCAGAAGAGTAGGAATATCATGGAGAGAGGGTTAAGGGATTAAGAAACAAAGAAGGAACTGGAATGTTCAACTAAGTATGGATAAGAAATACAGGGCCTATGTCTGTGACTTCCCTAGTAGCTGTGTTATATTACTTCACCTGTCACTTTGATGAATTACTATTTATGTAGAGAAGCCACATTACACCGTCCACATGGGTCAAGCTTCCTTTTTAGAAATCTGACCCCAGGTTCCTAACACCTAGTGTCCCAAGGAAAAATATCAGGAACTTTAATTTGTACACAAGAATTAACAATTTAAATTTTCTGTATGAAATTCTGCAGATGTACCTTTTTTTAAAAAAAACATGCACACACATACAGAAATTGAGCAGTTTCAAATGTTTTTTTTTTTCAAATAGGTGGGCCATTGGCTTGGGATGCAATTGTTCCTTTTTGTATTGTTTATTTGGAAGAAAATTTGCCTGTACTAACTAGATTGCAAACTGACAAGTAATGCAAATTTATTGAGGGCTAGATGTGTGTCTTCTACAACTTTATATCTCCAGAGAACTTCATGCAGAGTTCTGTACATTGTCAGCACTTAATATTTGTTGAATCAATGCACAAAGGAATAAATACCAAGTTTCAATGAAGTTTGAAGGGACCCCAAGCAATCAGTGTGTGCTTCTCCATCCAGAATGGGGTAAATGGCCACGTGCACCTAAAGGATTCTTTCTTCCTGGATCTGCTTTTAACACAGGAACAGCAGGGTCAGTGTCTTGCTCTTGAAGATCCATGGGATTGGCACATACAAGCCACGTTCCCAATTTACGGAGTGCTTGTAAACAGGTTGATGTGGACAAACTCTGTAAGGACAAAAGTGTATCATTTATCCAGCAGCTCAACAATCAAACTGGGCATTTAGAACAACCCTTGTTAATTAACCACATAAGCGAGGCAGCACAGGCAAGTCAAACAAAATCAAATACAGAGAGATTGAAATAATGCTGAGAATTTATATCTCCAAGTTGACATACAGATCTGATCAGACACAAAGCCATTCTCTTTCCCATAAAGTCAGGGAATATTAGGCTAAACAAAAGGCTTTCGCATTTTAGTGGTTTGACAAAGTGAAAGTTTCTGAAAGCTGAAGGGAACATAATGAAAACACAAGTATTGTTAGAGAATTTACAGCCCTTTGTTTTTCCTTCCAACTAGTATAGGCTGTGAGTGATGACTGGTCAGTGACTAAGCAAGAATAAAGTGGAAGGAAATACTGATTATTTCTTATCAGTAGTGATAATCCTATCAGTTTAATAGTAATTAAGTGTGCTGTGTGTTGGCACAACTGTAATTCAAAGCAGTATTTCCATAGTATGGACCTTGGGATTACTTCTAGCACATTCACTACCTGTCGGCAAGACTTTGGCTCTCTTCACACAAATATTTACTGGGCAATACCATGCACCATGTGCTAGTTACTAGAGATAAAGAAATCAAGTACTTAGCAACTGCCTTGTTGAAGGGGGGTTTCATGATGCCAACATAACCTAAGGGAAGCTGAGAAATTCAATCCTCAATGGCTTTTTTTTTTCCTGAAGGGATAACACACACAGTAGCCCCTCCTTATCTGTGGTTTCAGTTACCTGTGATCAATCAAGGACCAAAAATATTAAATGGAAAATTTCAGAAATAGACAATTCATAAGTTTTAAATTGTACACCGTCCCGAGGTGATGAAGTCTCTCACCATCCCACTGCATCCCGCATGGGGCATGAATCATTCATCCCTTTGTCCAGTGTATCCATGCAGTATACACTCCTCCCCGTGAGTCACTTAGTAGCTATCTCAGTTGTCAGATCCACTGTTGTGGTATCGCAGTGATTATGTTCCAGTAACCCTTATTTTACTTAATAATGGCCCCAAAGCTCAGGAGTAGTGATGCCGGCAATTCAGATATGCCACTGCCAAAAAGAAGACAGAAAGTGCTTCCTTGAAGTGAAAAGGTGACCTCGGCATTCCTCAGCTAGGGTTGGGTACTATCTGAGGTTTCAGGCATTCACTGAGGGTCTTGGAACCTAGTCCCTGCAGATAATGGGGGACTATTGTATATTGGTTTATTTAAATCGAGTTCCTTTTCCCACCCCCCACCTTATTCCACTGTAGCATGTTTGAATAGACCCCATATTTCAGACATGATTATGTCATGGTCTCCAACATGATGGTATGTTTTTTAAAAAAACCTTTAAATGATATAAATGTAAGGTTCAAATTTGCTATGAGTCTATGTGTTGGCAACTGCTATTTCATATGCATTTTTCTTCATAAATTTTGATTAGTTAATGAAATATAGCAAAACCTAATAGCTATACAATATTTATAATACCTCCTAATTGAGCCTCATATAAAAATTTAAATTAAATCTTCAACATAGTCTGTTGCGGTTGCATCGAGATATGTACTGAGATAGGGCGGTGATTTATTTACCAAGCACTGTCAAATATATTATGTTTTGTTTACTCTGAATATCACTTTATTGTTGGTTTACTTCTTCCTATTCTAGTTATTGTTTAAAATAACTATTTTCTATTTTAGAGGTAACACACAGAGTACAAAACTTGAAAAACAAAGAAAAATTCAAAGGAGATAGGAAAATAAGTCACCCTAAATCCTGCCACACAGAGATAGCTTCCATTATATTTGGAAGTCCTTACAATGCTTTTTTTTTCATGTGCCTTATGTTGCTTGACAAAAATTGTATCACATTATATTTATAGCTTTGCACTTATTTTTCTCACTTAACGATATATTGGAGCTGTTTACCCGTGTCAACAAAGATTCTGTTAAATGGCTGAAGAGCATCAAAATGCGTTATTCTTCAACTGCTATGTGCTGCCTTGCCATGGTCCAGTGGAAATACAGCCCCTCAGCCATGGTTTTATCCAGACCAAGAAGCCATTCTTTGCATTCCCGGTAGAGGGAATGCCTTCTCCCTTAGGAATGTGGAGCTGAATGATGCCAAGTGTGTCCTTGACCTTCTGGGCAGAATCGAGAGCTCTTCTATTTTCTCAGGCTTCTGCCAGATAAGGGTGATCAAAAAGCAAGATTCAAGATTTATTCCTTGGGAATCTAGCTTATTTGCAGTTGTTTAGAGGTTTTATTAGTGTCCTGATTCTTTTATCAATTTGCCGCCTTATTTTAGAAACTCACCAATTGAAATCAACACCGATCAGCAAAATCCAAAAAGCTCCAGTTTGCACCCACTTACAATTCTGAGTCAGTTTCTTTTCTGTTTTATTGTTTCTCTTCTTATGCAATTACTATTATAGTGATCATTTGGCTCCCCTTTATTTCTGCAAAAAGCACCTAAAACATGTTTGTTAGTTGTTAAAAATGTGAATCAAATGTAAAATTCACCTCAAAATTTGATTGTGATGTGTACATGAATGGATGTATTTATCTACATCTATCTTATTATGTATGTAATTTTAATAATGCAAGCCCCAATTTTTAAAAACATTTTCCTTTTGAATATATCAGTTATATAATTCCTGAAGTTATTAGACTCTGTGATTTGGCATCTTGATGCATTTTAGAGGCTAGGTTTTAGAAGTCCTAGAAAAGTCTTTGATAATTGAAAACAATAAATTATTTTCAAACCATGACATAAAATAATAACAATCATAATAACTAACAGTTATTACATTCATATCAAGTATGCTCTACCTAAGCTCTTTTCATATTTTATTTCATTAATTTCTCAAAACAGCTCTGAAAGATAGGTACTATTGTGAGCCCCATTAGTGCAGATGAGGAAAAAAGTGACAGTTTCTTAAAAATCCAATTTTTGACAATTTTCAGTACCTTTCTCCTCTAAGAAGGTCAATATGAATGCTAATTGCTCTCCTCTGAAAGTTAATAATGATACTATTCATAGCAACATGAGTCATCATTAATTGGGTGCATATCATGAGAGGCAGGTACTTTATAAATATTATTCCTGATCCTCACGTGGTAGATTGTGTTTGTAGCCACAGTAATCTCTTCCTTCCACCTGTTCCTCTGCAATGTGACCTAGCCATTCCCCCATCAAAAAGAGAAGTCTGTTTCTCTAACCCCTCCAATTTGGGCGGGCCCTATGACTGCCTTGGCCAAAAGTATACAGCAGAAGTGACATTATGCCAGTTTCAGGCCCCAGGCCTTAAGATCCTAGCTGCTTCCTCTTCCTGCCTCTCACAACACTTGCTGGAAACCAGCTGCTGTGTAAGAAGTATGACTACTCTGGGACCGCCATATTGTGAGAAGCCCAAGGTATTCGGAAAGGCCCAAGAGCAAGGTCAGCAAACTATAGTCTAAGGGTCAAATCTGGCCCACCAGCCTGCTTGTGTAGGCCTTAGAGCCCTGTTTTTTATATTTTTAAATGGTTGGGGGGGAAAATCAAAAGAAGGATAATATTTTGTGATATATAAAAAGTATATGAAATTTAAATTTTGAAATAATAAATAAAATTTTATTGAAGCACAGGAACATTCATTTGTTTTCATGCTACAGTGACAGAGTTGAATAGTTGTGACAGAAATCATATGACCCTGAAAACCTAAAATATTCACTATTTGGACCTTCACAGCAAAAGTTTGCCAACCTCTGCCCTACCCTTACAGGATAAGAGGGAAAGGCCAGAAAACATCAAGGTGCTAATATGTGTAAGTATACAAATACACCAGACAGCTCAAACCCTCCAGCTCCAGCCAATTCAACTCATGCCACATGGAACAGAGACAAATTGCCCACCTGAGCCCTTCCCAAATTCCTGACCCACAATAGTGAAAGCAAAATAAATGACTGTTTTAAGGCACTAAGTTTTGAATAGTTTGTTACATAGGAACAGATAACTGAAACAACTTACAAACACCCTACAAAAGAAAGTATTGTTATCCAAATATTTAGATGACAAAATAGAGACTCAAAAAGATTAAATTACTCATTCAAGTTCACACAGCTGGTATATAGGGAACTGGGATTTCAACCCAGGCCCTTTCAATTCCTAAGCTTTATTTATGACACAACTAGCCCCATAATATTCAGCCATTTCTCTGCTACTGTGCATTTTATGGTCGTGTCCATTTTTATTAATAAATATTTATTGACAGTTCTCACCACATGTATGTGCTGCATTAAGCTTTGTGGGGAAACAAGAGATGAATTCAGATGGAATCTGAAAATTTTTACTTAACTTTCTACTTATCTAAGAAGATCAAGGATTATAATAATGTGATGAGAGACAAAACATTACATATTTGCATTCGATGCATTTATTCAGAAGCTGGTGCCTATAGAATCCCATTCTAGATAATCAAACTTTCAGAAAAGCTCTGTATTTGATCTTAAAGTTACAATTTTCCAACTTTTTTTTTTAAAGATCAGCCTTGCAGTCAGTGAAGAGATAACTTGAATGCTCAGTCTACCTACCCACAAGTTAGTTACACGTTAAATTTCAGATTAATTGTCCTCTTCCATGTTCAAAACATATGTAAGCACACGGGAATGGAGATTACACAGCTGGAAACCATTAGGATTAAATAGCAACTAAAAGCAGGAATCAGAAGCCCAGGGAGAGTGATTTTGAGGAACCAGGGTAAGGAATGTGAAGAAAAGGATTGAAGGATATTCCAAGTTGTTTGCCAGTCCTTTTTGGAGGTCATCATTCGAGATGGGTCACTCCATGAAGATTATCAACTAGGAGCACGGCTAGATGGAACACACTAGGGGGAAACTGAGGCCACTATGAGTTTAAAGGATATTTCCTTGTTTATCAAGGGCCTCGTTGCCACCCTACTTAAGTGTTGGCTTCTTGAGGTTAGAAATATGCCCCATTTATAATACTTGACACAGTCAGCGGTATGCTGGGACTGGCTAATTAGAACTGGTTAAATTTTTAGGAATTTTTGTGAGCCAATTGTTGAAATCAGCCATGGTAGTAGTATTTACACCACGGAAACTGGCAAATGCTACAAATCAAGGCTATTTTTTCAGAGAGCCAGTTTACCAACACACCACTGAGGCAGTCAATTAAGAATGATTAGCAAGTAGTCCCCAATCCTTTCAATATGGAGTGTATGATAAAATACATGGCAAGCATTGCATTTATGCTCTTAAATAATTTTTGGTGACATGAGAAACAAATCTGGAAGCAAAGGTATATCTCTCGTCCCCGAAATGTTAAAACATATAGCTATGTATTGATAAATTATAAGAAAGAAAATAGATCAACATTTTCACATTGATTATCTCTGAGTTGCAGATTTACAGGTGATTTTTGTTTTGTTCACACTGTCTTTCAAGTATTGTATAAAAAGTATTTCTTAATTTAAAAATCCATTTAAAAACGATGTGCTTAAGTATTAACCCTTTCTTAAATTTGTGTACAGGGGTGAGAGAGGGAAGGGATAGAGGAAGAAAGAATGAAAGAGGGCCTTATTCATTCAGTCCTGGGAGAAAGGGATTGAGGAGTTACCATCAGAATTTCATTGGAGCCAGCAGTTCTGTTAGGAGTTGGGAGGGAACGGGCAGAGAGGTGGAAAGTCAAATGAATTGAGAAAGGCAGGAAAGGTAGAAGGAAGACTAAATGGGAATCAGAAATTCTATCCCTTTGCAGCTATATTAGAAGCCACGTCATGGCCATTTCGCTTTCTGGGCATCAATTCCTTTATCTCTAAAGTGTGTAGGCCACCTAGAAAATGATGCACAAATTTCATTTTAATCAAGATATTCTAAGCGACCTTCCCCCGAGGGCAGCCAACTTTCAGGGTACATGTGGGACAGCATGCAGCTCACCTGACAAAGGAAAGTCGTGCCAGTAGACTTGGGTAGAGGAAACGTTTGCTGGAGGGGAAGGAAGTGAATTGTGGCAAGGTGGGTGTCATTCAGGGAGGGTGCTGGAAGAAAACTTTGTCCTAATCTGAAAACTCAAAGGTATTTATTTTCAAAGGGATGCTTGGGAACAAAAATGAGCTTCCAGTTTTGTTTTATTTTATACATAGATGAAGAACTCTCACTTCTTACATTTCTAACTTCTACCAAGGAATTTCTGTATGTTATAACAAGAAAATCAGAAATCTTCTAATATACACTGGAACTCAATAAATTTTATTTTGTAATGTTTTAGACACATCTCTTAAAGGCCTCGATTCTTTTCTAGGATCACATTATAAAACAGACGCATCTTTAAAATATAGTAGAATTTTCATTTGTTCTTAACTCTGACACTAGTTTAGTCAGATAGAGGTGGAAACTAATGGTTCAGTGTATGTGGATTCTAACATCTATACAAAGTTGCTGCCTATTTCTACAATTGTTTCATGTCTATTACATGAGTTACCCTCACTTATCTTGAAAAAAAAAATCCCCTGATATGATAAGGTACAATGATTCCAACTCATATATTTAAAATTTAATTAAGTTAAAATTTTAATCTTTTTATAACACTGGATTTAAGACACACCATGTTTGTGCTTTTTCCTCAAGCAGCTCTGAATTTTTTTTAAATGACTCTATCAATACGTCAGTTTTATATACACACATGAAGTGGGAGCTAATTGGTTCTCTCTCTTTGTTTTAATTGTATTTTTGAGATGTGGTAAGAAAAACTCAATGTTGCATTCCACTGAGTCTGTCTTCCCCTCAGACCTGCATAAGTCTATCTTTGTCCAAGGCCATGGACTTCTGTGCTATGCGGGGCTGGGAGCTCAGGACACTGATGCATCTGTAACCAAACCAGTGAGCCACGGTGGCAGCCGAGAGCCATTTCTCTGGAATGACGGCCTCTCATTCCTTTGTTCTCCATATTTCCTGGCAACGTGTCCACAAGCACATGCTATTAACAGATGGTGGAAGGCATAATTGGGATTTTTATCATAACATATCCCTCATGCTTCCATCATGCACCAAAGACGCAGAGATGTATGGGCTAGCTAGCTTCTTCACAGCAGGATTAAAAACCTCTACTATACTTCAAACCTCTCTGCCTTGAGTCCCTCCACGACAGACTCGACTGCTCAGTTAGATGCGGTTTTCAGTTAGAAGCACAGAGCCCACATGTTCATATCAGATTCCTTTTAAGATCAATTGTTAATATGAGAAAGGTTGTTTTCCCCAGAGCTGAGTTTATCTGGTAAGTTGAGGCTTACATCTGTGCTGCAGAGTTGAGGCTTATGGGATTGGCAGAGAGCCCTGAACTTTGCACAGACAACTGCGCCTCGAAACCCGCACAGATGAAAAGGTCTCCTTTGCTTAACTCCATAGTTATGTGCTGAGCAAGTAAAAAAGAAAGCAGGAGCAAGTATGGAAAAGAACTTATCCAAAGAAGCTAAGAGGATTAATTATGATTTTTTTGTTTTGTTGATGTTCAAATCTAGTGTGTGACTTCTCGGTTGAAAGTCAAAATTGCCCAGGTCTGCATATAGATTTATTGTATATTTTCGTAGAGAAAATTAATTCTTTTCTGATGTGTAAGTCTCTAAAGAAGTGCTGTCCATAGTAGTCATACAATTCTTGTGCATTTATGCAGCCCACATCATCTAAGGAATTTGAGAGGTTTTATTAAAAGTATCTGCTGGTTGGGAATATTCCACATTACACCCAGTATGATTAAAATTGCAGGACTATCCTTTTGGAAAGTGCTTGAGCATTGTGATCAGTGAGGTTTATATTTGGTGGTCAGTAGCATAGCTAAAGAAGTACGGCAGAAAGCTTGAAATTTAAGATGGTAGTGGGTACAGCTGGTAGTTAGGAGTTGGTGATCAGATGGCTTGGATCAAATTTGATTCTTTCTCCTAACAGCTAAATGACTTTGATCAAGATAATCAACTTCTTTAAGGCTTGATTTCCTTATTTGTAAATAAGCATGAAAATATTAACTACCTCATAAGGTTGTTGTGAATTGTTTGTGGTTTTTTTGGTTGTTATTGTTGTTTTTGAGACAGAGTCTTACTCTGTCGCTCTGACTAGAGTGCAGTGGCATCATCATAGCTCACTGAAACCTCACACTTCTGGGCTCAAATGATCCTCCTGCCTCAGCCTCTGGATTAACTGGGACTACAGGTGCATGCCACCACACTTGGCTTATTTCTTTTTCTTTTTTTTTTTACTATGTTTCTCAGGCTGGTCTAGAACTCATGGCCTCGAGTGATCCTTAGTCTCCCAAAGGGCTAGAAGTGAACCATTATGACTGTGAGCCACTCACAGGAATGAGCCACTGTGACTGGCTTGATTTTTGTGAATTTTAAATGAAATAGTAAACAAAAGTACTTAGCAGGTAAGTACTTCATACTTACCTGGTGCATAGTATGTATTCAAAAAACATTAACTATTATTTTTTGTCAAAAGTGATAAACAGAGCTACAAAATTTTCAGGCCCCACAGCAAAGTGAAAATATGGGGACCTTTGCTCAAAAAGAAAAAAAAAAGACAAAAAACAAACAAAACAAAACACCAAAAAGACCAAACTGTTAAAAGTACTAAAATACAAATCTTCTTTTTTTCTTTCATGCTTTCTCTCTCTCGGCTTGTCATTCATGGTGGTGTTGTTTTTAATTAATAGATTTTATTTTTTAGAGCAGTTTCAGATTTACAGAAAAATCAAGCAGAAAGTACAGAGTTCTCACTTATCCCCTCCCCTCAGTTTCCCCTATTATTAACTTCTTGCATTAGTGAGCATATTTGTTAGTCTTGACAAGACAATATTAATACATAATTTATTGATCGATGTCCATATTTTATATTAGGGCTCACTTTTAGTGTTGCACAGTTCTATGGGTTTTGGCAAGTACACACATCATGTACTCATTACAGAATCATCCAGAATAGTTTCACTGCTCAGAAACCCCCCGTGCTCCACCTACTCATCCCTTCCCTACTATTCCCCCAATCCTTGGCAACCACTGATCTTTTCTGATCTCTATGGTTTTGCCTTTTTCAGATGTCATGTAGTTGGAATCATACAGTAGGTATTTTTTTCAGACTGGCTTTTTGTATGTAGCAATATGCATATAAGGTTCGTCCTCCCTGATTTTTTTTCATGGCTTGATAGTTCATTTCTTTTTGTTGCTGAATTCTATTGTACAGATGTACCCCAATTTATTCATTCACCTACTGAAGAATGTCTTGGTTGCTTCTAATTTTGGCAACTATGAATAAAGTTACTGTATACATTTATGTGCAGTTTTTTTTGTGTAGGCATTAGTTTTTAACTCATTTGGATAAATACCTAGGAATATAATTGCTGTATCATATGGGAAACTGTGTTTAGCTTTGTAAGAAACTACCAAATTGCCTTCCAAAGTGGTCAAACCATTTTGTATTCCCAAGAGCAATGAATGAGAGTTCCATTGCTTCATGTCTTTTCTAGTATTTGATATTGTTAGTGTTTTGGATTTTAGCCATTCTAATAGGTGAGTGGTGTTATCTCATTTTTGTTTTAATTTGCAATTTCTTTTTTTTTTTTTTTTGAGACAGAGTCTCACTCTGTTGCCCGGGCTAGAGTGAGTGCCGTGGCATCAGCCTAGCTCACAGCAACCTCAAACTCCTGGGCTCAAGCAATCCTCCTGCCTCAGCCTCCCGAGTAGCTGGACTACAGGCATGCGCCACCATGCCTGGCTAATTTTTTATATATATTTTTAGTTGTCCAATTAATTTCTTTGCTATTTATAGTAGAGACTGGGGTCTTGCTCTTGCTCAGGCTGGTCTTGAACTCCTGACCTTGAGCTATCCACCCGCCTCGGCTTCCCAGAGTGCTAGGATTACAGGCATGAGCCACCGCGCCCGGCCTGCAATTTCTTAATGACATATGATGTGGAGCATCTTTTCATATACAAAAAACCGTTTTTTATTTGCTTTTTAAATTTTTTAAAAATTCATATATCTTCTTTACTGAGGTGTCTATTCAGATATTCTGGCCACTTTTTAACTGTTTTTTTTTTTTTATTGTTGAGTTTTAAGAGTTATTTGTATATTCTGGATAACGGTTCTTTCCCAGATATGTCTTTTGCAAATATTTTCTCTCAGTCTGTGGCTTCTTTTCACTCTCTTAGTAATGTTTTTCATAAGGCAGAAGTTTTAAATTTTAATGGAATTCAACTTATCAATTTTTTCTTTCATGGATTATACTTTTGGTGTTGTATCTAAAAATTCATTGTCAAACCTAAGATCACCTAGATTTTCTCCTATGTTGTCTACTAGAAGTCTTATAGTTTTGCATTTCATATTTATGTCTATGATCCATTTAAAGTTAATTTTTATGTAAGGTATAAGGTCATATTCTAGATTAATTTTTTTGCATGTGGATGTCTAATTGTTCTAGTTCCATTTGTTGAAAAGGTAATCCTTTTCCCAGTGAATTAACTTTGCTTTGTTATAGACCAGTGTTGACTACATTTGTGTAGATCATTTTCTGGGTTCTCTTATTATGTTCTGTTATTCTATTTGTCTGTTCTTTCACCAGTACCACCTTGTCTTGATTACAGTAGTTTTATAGCAATTCTTGAAGTAGTATAGTGCCAGTCCTCTGACATTGTTCTTCGATATTTTGTTGGCTATTTGGGATCGTTTGCCTCCCCATATAAATTTTAGAATCAGTTTGTTGGTCACCACAAAGTAACTTGCTGGGATTTTTATTGGGATTGCATTGAATCTGCAGATAAACTTGAGAAGAATTGACATCTTAACAATATTGAGTCTTCTTATCTATGAATGTGGAATACCTCTCCATTTATTCAGATCTACTTTGATTTCTTTTGTTAGAGTTTTATAGTTTTCCTCATATACATATGAGATCTTACACATATTTTGTCAGATTTATGCATAAATATTTCATGTCATATTGTTTTTTTATTTGCTATTTGATGTTCTGAGTAAAGAAAAATTAAAATTTTATTATTAATTTTACCATTTATTTTATATCATGTAATTCCAGGTTTAAATGCAAATATAAGAACATTTAACTCACATGTAGAATCACCAAAATTACACAATTTGTATTTTGTAGATTATGCATGCATATGTATTTTGTTCCTGCCAGGACAGTGGAAAAGTATACAAAATTTGTTCAGCTGGGGTTTTTTTCTTTCCACTTATTGATACCCATACATTATACCAATGCTCTCTACCTTCAGCTTACTGTAAATATGGGACAATTGAAAGAAAAAGTCCTATGAGTTGCCGTATTTTTCCTTTTTCCTTTATGTTATCACATTCAGCATAAAGGACTGGCTTATGCAAAGAGGTAACATGACTAACAAAGAATATGTTAGCGTTCCTTGATTGTTCATGTTTCTTAGAATGTCATTGCCTTCTTTCTTTGTTTGAAGCAAGTTCGGGTTCAAATAGAAAGCTTGGCTTCTCAGCACTGTCAGACCCCAGCTTACTCAGTTGTGAATATAACACACTTACCTTCTACTTGCTTTGAGTCTTGCTGAACTCCCATGCATTGTGGGTCCATTGGGATTCTGTGCCCATGGGCATCTTGAATGCTATGCAAATGGGGTGGCAAGGAATGGTGATGGACATGAATATTGCATGAATCTCCTCTGCTTACATGCATGCTGTATTATCCCAGTGGATTCATTTACAAACACAAATTCAGAAACAAAATTATTAAGAATTTTAAGATGGCAACAGTGCAGCCTTAAGCCAAGAACAGGGCCCTCTGAATGAGAGGACTTGTGCAACTGCACGGGTTGTATATCCATGAAGACAGCCCTGCTGAGAAGTGATGGAGATATAGGCAGTGTAGCTGATCACAAAAGAATGTTAACTAACTAGAGAATAAAGAAGGCATCAGCTGGAAAGGACATAGAGTTTATCTCTGGTTCAAGAAACTAAGCCCCCAAATGTAAAGTGACTGGCCAGGGTCACACAGTAAGGAGTAAGATGAGAACCCCTCTTTCCACCCAAGCAGCATTATTTAAATTCCCTATGTGATATCATTTCAGGTTTCCTATTCACTGGATTTCAGATCTGCTGACATTCAAAATTTTATTAAGCTTGACTTGATACTTCTGGGAATATTCAGATTTGCACACTGGAAGTCCAAGCTGAATTCCAAAGCAGTTATGACTGTCACAGAGGTAGCAATACCTTTGGCCCCCAAAATTTGTTCAAGAAGAGAATAAATTAGAACTAGTCATAGTGACAGGCTTTCAGCATTAGGTATTGGTCCTGCTGGGAAATAGAAAAGGAGGCATCTTCCTTCATGGGGGAGAAAAATGACTGGTCTGTGTGTATTCTTGGCAGCAGATTTTGTCAGCTGAGCCAGACTGAGGTGCAGAGAGAACATCAGATTTAGAAGGGACCTCAGAGATAAACTCATCAGTGGCTTTTTAACTGCATTCTGTGGAAATCAAGAATCCCACAGAAGTACTTTAGGGCAGTGGTCCCCAACCTTTTTGGCACCAGGGACTGGTTTCATGGAAGACAATTTTTCCATGGAGGGGTGGGACAAGGCAAAGCTTAGGCAGCGATGCCAGCAATGGGAGTGGCTGTATATACAGATGAAGCTTCACTCATCTCCTGTTGTACAATCCTTCTGCATTCCTCTGTTTCCTAAGTTTCATGGATGACAATTTTTACATGGACCAGGGCGGGGTGGGGGAGACACAGTGGAGCTCTGTGGCCCAGTCCCTAACAGGCCATGGATCAGTACTGGTCCATGGCCCAGGGGTTGGGGAACACAGCTTTAGGGGATCCATGAGTATTTGATTGAATTTATTGAATTATTTTTAAAACTAAGTTAGAAAATGCCCTGTACTCAAATGTGTTACAGATCAAAGTTTGATGCAGTGGAAATAACAAATCATGATATCTTTAATTGTCTCAGGAGGAAACGTACATTTTAACTTATAAAATGGGTATATCCCTTTTATTTGCACTATGTATTGAGTAGTCATGTAAGACTTCATTTTATGAAAAGGTTCCCTTGCATAAAAGTAAAGTTCAAAAAACCACTGATCTATTCATTCCTCTCTGTGTAAACCTCTTAGAACAGTGCCTGGATTCATAATAGATGCTCCACAAATATTAGCCATTATTATTTCTTACAGATAGAGAAATTGAGGCCCAAGTTGACTAAGTGACTTGCTCAATACATCCAGATATTTAGCAGCAAAGCCAGTATGTTAGCCGGACTCCTAGTTCATTTCTCTTTTCACTCTTATGATTGCTTTCAGATCCCATCCTCGATAAAGCAGCTAAAATTTTAAGTCTTTCAGGTGTGGACTGTCTTTTCTAGCTCTTTGATCCTACCCTGTGAGTGTGTCTGTGTGTATAAGAAAGAGAGGGAAAGGAGAAAGAGAGAGAGAGAGAGAGACAAGAGATCCCTTTCATAGAAATGATACATAGATTTTTGGCTCTTGTGTTGTCAGCCCACTTGACCAGGCTCCTACCAGAAGTCTCAGTGAAATCCAGAATATCACACATCACACTGGAGGACTCACCAAGCTGTCCTCAATTTGACATCTTCAACACCAGAAAGGGACAGAAAGGTAGCAGTCCTGATTTTAAATGTTAATCCATTTTCCTGGATTTAGCATTTATGTTTGGCGCACCATAGATCCAAATTTTGGTCAGAAATGTGGTTGCTCTTCTGGAGGTCCAAAAGATAGCCAGTTGTTTAGAGCCCAGAGGTCAGGGAAGAGCCCACAGAGCCCACAGAGGTCCGTGAATGAGCTCTGACCACCATCTTCCAACTCTACACACTGTAGCACTCACTACACACAAATTAAAATATCCAGAAATCCCATGTTTGAAAGCTTTGCAGTCACTTCTGCAGCTTCTTTTGAAGAAGTTTTTCAACCACTCTTCCCCCCACCTTTCATCAGAAACCTACTCTTTTGGTCCTCTTCTGTCACCTGGGCCCCACGCTCTACAGTGATGTACTCTTTTTTTTTTTTTTTTTTTAGCCAGAGCCTCACTTTGTTGCCCGGGCTAGAGTGCCATGGCGTCAGCCTAGCTCACAGCAACCTCAAACTCCTGGGCTCAAGAGATCCTTCTACCTCAGCCTCCCGAGTAGCTGAGACTACAGGCATGCACCACCATGCCTGGCTAATTTTTTCTATATATTTTTAGTCAGCCAATTAATTTCTTTCTATTTATAGTAGAGACAGGGTCTCGCTCTTGCTCAGGCTGGTCTCGAACTCCTGACCTTGAGCGATGCACCCGCCTCCGCCTCCCAGAGTGCTAGGATTACAGGCCTGAGCCACGGTGCCCGGCCACACACTGATGTACTCTTGTCCATAGCTGTCTTTCTAGTCTGTGAACCCCTCCAAGTTAGGGCGTGGATAAACAAATGAATAAATGAGATAAAAAATTAAAGACCAAACCCCTTTAAAAAGGTTTAAAAGTATAATTAAAATATTATTTGAAATCCACATGGCAAATAATAGGAACTAAATAAATGCTTGCATTAGTAGATTTATGTTTTACATATTCTATCTAGAATATTTCCTATTTTCTACCTACGTATTAAAGCGATTGTTGAAAAGAACACAGGTTGATAAATGAATAATTCAGTGAGCAAAGCTGTCTTCATAGGGAAGTTGGCTCATGCCTAAAGCTAGGCTATTTGCTGGTGGGTTTTGGTGCTAGCGATGAGGGATTTGCCCGAATTCGGCTATCTCTAACCTACTCCCCCTTGTGGTCAGTGTGAGACATTTTTAAGTTGGCTCGTTTAGCTTTCACCACTAAAGCTAAAGCGTAATGTTCTGATGAAGAGATAGATCATTCATAGACAAAAACAAACTCAAAACTAAAATATCTTAATAGTAGATGAGTCTAATGTGAACACAGGAAAACCTAGAGAGTCAGCCCTTTTCCACCTGATCTCTTCCTTTTCTGACCAGCTTCTTCACCTTCTTCAAGGACCAGCTCAGGACCTCAATCCCTCCAGAGAGTTTTTTCTGATTTCTTGCTCTCTGAATTTTGTGATTGCCTCTTTCAAAGGGCTTATTGCTGTGTGTGTCTGCTCACTAGGTAGTCGTCCCCAGTGGACTGTGGACAGCTGAAGGTGAGGAGCAGGAACTGTGTCTTGCATCTCATGATTCCAAAATATCTTTATTGCCAGCTATACAGTGAATGCTCAGTAAATGTTTGTTGAAATAGAAAAGTGCTTCTTGCCACTAAAATCTTCAAGCAATTGGCATAATGCCCCAGTGCAGTTTTTTCATTTATAAACTTAGGGATTTGGGACTTTAAGTCTTTAAAGAATCTGTGAGTCTGGTATTATTTTTATCATCAGAATATTTTGAGAGCATTGCTTCCCCTTCGACTTTCAAGTTATTTGGGGACTTTTGAAAACCTTTTTGGTTCTATGGAATTATATGTCATGGTATGTTAATATTGGAGGTGAGAATGGAAAATAATCCAGTAATTACTAGCAAAGATGGCATTGAAAAGATTTCTTCATGATGTAAGCAATTGTATGAATGCTTCTTTTCCAAAGAAAAATATCTATTCCATGAAGAAAGCAAAGAAGTTATTATTTACATCTTTTCAATTCAAAAACATACCAGCTCATGAAGAGTTCTGAAAGTATTTCCTCCCTTTGGCTTAGAGTTCTCTTTAGTCAATGTTCTCAACATATCAAGTTTTAACAATATTTGACTCAGGACCACAAAGCATTATTTAGCAAATATTCAGTTTGTGTCCAAGATATTTGAGGATCATGAAAATATGAAGAAAAGATGACTAAGCTTCCCCCAAAAGGTTTTAAATTTCTACATTGATTCAATGAATGAACATGGAAAAATGTGTATGATTGTGAATCTAAGAACATTAATAGTTGATACAGACCTTGCTACAAAACAAAACTGTGTCCAGGCTTTTATCAAAAAGACAAGAGATATCAAGTATTGGTGAGGAAGTGGAGAAAAGGGAACCCTTGTACACTGTTAGTTGATTGGTGCAGCCAGTATGGAGGTTCCTAAAGAAATTAAAACTAGAACTACCATGTGACTCAGCAATCCCTCTTCTGGGCATATACTCAAAGGAAATGAAATCACCGTCTTATATAGATATCTGCACTATCATGTTCATTGCAGCATTACTCATAATTGCCAAGATATGGAAACAACCAAAGTGTCTGTCAATAGATGGATAAAACAACGATGGTATGTATCTATACATATCTATATCTATATATATATGGAATATTATTCGGATTTAAAAAAGGAGATCCTGCCATTTACAACTACATGGATGAACCTAGAGGACATTATGCTAAATGAAATAAAGCAGACACAGAAAGAAAAATACTTTATGATCTCACTTATATGTGAAATCTAAAAAAATAAAAATTGAATACACAGAAACAGAGAGTGGAATGGTGGTTGGGACGAGGTACAGGGGAAATAGGAAGATGTAGTCAAAGTGTGCAAAGTTGCAGCTATTTAGGATGAAAAAGTACAGAGATCTAATGAACAACATGAGGACTATGGTTAATAATATTGTATACCAAAAGTTTGCTGAGAGAGTAGATTTTAGATACTTTTACCACACACAAAATAACTACGTAAGATGATGGATATGTTATTAATATTTTACTTGACTGTAGTAATCACTTCACTGTATATATATGTATATCAAAATATCATGTTGTATACCTTAAATACATACACCTTAAAAAGTATCCAAACTGTCCAAGATCTAGAAGACAACAGAAAGGATTTAATACAAGTCTGGCAGTGAGGCCGAATGAGAATTCATTGTCTCATTAGGTCTGGGTCTATCCGAGGCAGAGAGAGAGTGACGTGCTGTAACGATACTGAAAGCTGGAACTTTGTTCTGCCAAATTAGGGAACATTCAGAAGAAGTGCCAATGTTTGGAGGAAACAGTCATTTCAGAACTGAGGTAAAATTGTGTCAAGTTAAACTAAATTTGAAGGCCTATGGATAGAAATGGGTTTCTTTGATGAACTAAGTTAGGACAGGTAGAATCTTCAGCTAGTCAGAAGATGGAATTTTAAGTAAAGGGAAGAAAAATAAATGTTATACATAAGAGGGTCTTTGTCATTAAGCAGTTTTTTTTTTTCTGGTGTTTTGTGTGTGTGTGTTTTGTTTTTTGAGCCTCACTGCTAGTTTGTAAAAATGGGTTGTTAGATTATAAAGAAAACTACAATTCAAAATGTTCAATGGCCCCATAATGAGGGCTGTATTTACCTTTACTGCAGTCTTTCCAGGAATGTAGGCACATGGCAATCTGTGTGAGCAAGATTATGTTTGCTTCTGGCAGGCTAACTGGGGAAGGGCTGCCCTGTTAAAATCGTAAGGGCCCTTCTTTTTCTTCGGAGGGTATTTTTCTTTTCTTTTCTTTTTTTTTTGTCTAGGTAAAAAAATCTACCGAAAAACCTTATCAAATATCAAAGGACGACAGAAAGAGTGATTGATCTTAGATCTTCTATTTATATTGAGAATTCTAATAAATTGAATTCATGTTGTTTTTGAGCTTTAACAAATAATATAAGCTTGTTAACTTTGTGACAACAAAAATTTGTTTTTTTAGTAATGTGTGTGCATTTCCATTTTTTATGCCTGTTTCTAGGAAAGTAACTGTGTATTCATATATCAGGGCCATTGGGCTTTTTTAAAAATAGGAAAAATAGGCATACAAGTTTATTTTAATGTGTGTGAGGGGATCACAGAGTGATTGCCCCCCCAAAATGGTCTTTTTTTAAGCCTTTGTGATTTGACACAGCTGGACACCCAAGAGACACTCGCTAAACATTTGTTGACTGACAATTAGCAGATATCAATTTTGGGGATACAGTGAAAATTCCACTTGGGTTATAACATATTTAAATAATTTATCTTAACCACATATTTAAATAACTTATCTTTTACCTAAAGTTGTTATTTTTCTACCTTCATTTGAATTTCCTGACCTCTGAAAAGTTGAAGATAATTTTACTTCAGCGAAAAAAAATCATCTACAAAACCTCTAAAATAATGTGATGTCTGGGATTTGCTTCAAAATATGAACAAGGCTGGTTATGAGCTGATCATTGGTGAAGTTGAATGATTGGTATATGGGGGTGCATTGTATTATTCTTTCTACTTTTATATTTATCTGAAACTTTTCAATATATAAGGTTTTAAAAAAAAGATCAGTAAGATTGAAATAGAGACCTGTGCAATATAGTTCCTTTGTTCCAAACATTTCTTTTTCCTTTTGGGTAACTTACTTCAAGACAAATGTGGTTGGGGGAAGCATTTCCAGGATCCAAAAATTGGACAGTGTTATTTAACTCCCTAGCCCTAGGCCTCCTCTTGAGGAGTTTCTGGGCAGAAATGAAAGCTTCTGGAAGCTTCCCAGGATTTATGGTTGAGCAACCTACTTTAGTTTCTATTACCTTCTTTTCTGGACAGGAGGGAGAAGACCTTTAGGTTCAACAGTACACCAGAGGGTGGCAGGGGAGGTGGTTCTCAGCTGAGAACAAAATAAAGGCAGCATTCCTCACCTGAGGAAGGGGTCCCAAGGATGTTTTCCTATTGCTTCAGGGCACAATCTGAAAAACTCAAATCAGCTGTTGCTCACTGGGCTGGGTTTTTATTAATTATTGTGGTAATTTTGTTGGCAACTTTCTCTTTTCCTTAGAGAAGCAAATACATCTAACTGTTGATGTAGCTACTAGAAGAAAGACAAGGTTCTTAGCAACTGAATTGGTATACCTTGACCAAATTGTATCGTATTCTGTTGGCATGGACTGCCACTGTACTGCCTATCTAATTTGTGAGTCTTTTTTGATCACTCGCTCTTTACTGGTAATATTTCAGCAAAGGAGAAAAGAAATTCTAAGGCTGTCTTTGCTCTTGCCTTGTGAGGTTTCCTCTCATACCTCCAAATGTCTTCACTTTGCTTATATAATAATGGAGCCAGTGTCAACTTTTTTTTCCTTTTTGTATATTATTTATTTATTTTTCAACATTTCAGAATATTAAGGGGGTACAAAGGTTTTTGTTACATGAATTGCTTTTGTAATGCTTGAATCACATGTATAAGTGTGCTTATCACCTGGATAGTGTTCACTGTACCCATTAGGTAGGTTTTGCCCCTCTCCCTCTTCAGCCCTCCCCCCTACTTGATTTCCAATGAGTTTTACTTCCCTCTGTGCACATGTGTGCCCTTTGGTTAGTTCCAATTTAATAAAGAGTACATGTGGTGTTTGTTTTTCCATTCTTGAGATACTTCACTTAGGAGAATGGTCTCCAGTTCCATCCAAATTGTTACAAAGACATTAATTTATTCTTTTTTGTGGCTGAGTAGTACTCCATGGTATATATATACCACATTTTGTTAATCCACTCATGAATTGATGAGCACTTAGATTGATTGCACATCTTTGCAATTGTGAATTATGCTGCAATAAACATTCCAGTGCAGGTGTCTTTTTGATAAAATGACTTCTTTTCCTTTGGGTAGATACCCAGTAGTGGGATTGCCGGATTGAACGATAAGTTTACTTTTAGTTCTTTGAGGAATCTCCATACTATTTTCCAAAGAGATTGTACTAATTTGCAGTCCCACCAACAATGTAGAAGTGTTCCTTTCTCTCTGCATCCACACCAGCAACTGTCAGCTTTAATCTTTTTCTCCCATTAAGAAACGCTCAAGGCCGGGTGCTATGGTTCATGCCTGTAATCCTAGTACTCTGGGAGGCCGAGGTGGGAGGATCGCTCAAGATCAGGAGTTCGAAACCAGCCTGAACAAGAGTGAGGCCCTGTCTCTACTAAAAATAGAAAGAAATTAATTGGCCAACTAAAAATATATAGAAAAAATTAGCCGGGCATGGTGGCGTGTACCTATAGTCTCAGCTACTTGGGAGGCTGAGGCAGAAGGATCATTTGAACCCAGGAGTTTGAGGTTGCTGTGAGCTAGGCTGACGCCACGACACTCTAGCCCGGGCAACAGAATGAGACTCTGTCTCAAAAAAAAAAAAAAAAATACAAGAACTCAAATAAGAAATAGTAAGACAACACAAAATAAAACAAAAATAAAAGGAAAAATTATACATAAATAAAGATTAATTGGAAGGTTAACTAGGGATAAGAGGAAATGTTGAGAACATATTAAGAGAAATAGAAGATAGAAATGAGAAAGGCAAATAATCGAAATGGAAATTAAGAGTTTAAAAGGATTAGAGAACTGAAAGATATCAAAGATTGCAAAGAAAAACAATATACACATGGTTAGAATCTTCCCACCTATAATAACATTATCAATAATAACAATAATAAAATAGAATATATTAATAATAATACAAAAAAAAACCTTTCCTGCCGGATGAGGTGGCTCAAGCCTGTAATCCTAGCACTCTGGGAGGCCAAGGCAGGAGGATCCTTTGAGGTCAGGAATTTGAGACCAGCCTGAGTAAGAGTGAGACCATGGCTCTACTGAAAATAGAAAGAAAAAAAAAAAATAAGCCGGGTGTGGTGGTATACCCAGGTAGTCCCAGCTACTCAGGAGGCTGAGGCAGGAAGATCACTTGAGCCCAGGAGTCTGAGGTTGCTGTGAGCTAGGCTGATGCCACGGCACTCTAGCCTGGGCAACAGAACAAGACTCTGTTTCCAAAAAAAAAACAAAAAAAAAACCCAACAACTTTCCTGAAATAAAAGAAGACATGACTTAAATTGGAAAAAAAAAAGCATACAGTCAGTATAGACTGCCCGTAGAAAACCAATGCAAAT